>JAMKCH010020169.1:0-35678 GCA_023653785.1 Ophioderma brevispina
TTCAATTCTGCTGGGTGAGAAATCGCTCCCTCCTCTTCTTCTTCTTCGAATTATTACAATTTGTGATTACATTGTAAAACAAATGGTATGTACAGTAATTTAAGCATTGCAAGAATTGACACAAATGCATGTTGCGTGCATATTGGCTGTATTGTGGGTCTCTGTAACTTGCAAAGTTTGAGTTCATTCAATACCGTATTTCACTTCAATACAACGAACTGGACATAGAATCAAGCTGTTCGAAACAATAATGCCCAGTACTAATAATAAATGGATTCGAATGTCCTAGATACTAGGGACTACGGTACACTGGGATTACTTTCCCATCGTGTGCAAGTCTCAGTTTTAAGTGCAGCGCCATACGTACTGCGCCATGTGCAGTAAATTTTACCTCGATGTAACCAGTTTTTAACTAGTCCCGGATGAGCCTGTAAGTTCTAGCAGAAGCTGACTGGGTATCTGGCTGTTTTAAAGACCCTCTCAGTGATTTGAAAACTAATTTGAAATGTGCAGGACTTCTTAAAAGTGAAGGAGAAGTCTGTATAATTCTCATAAGTTACCTTTTCCACTATAGAATTGACAGAAAAGGAAGAAAATGCAGTGGTTCCAGATACCAACTTCTCCATTCACTGACGTGTTGTATAAGTGGTCCGAACGGACAGTAATGACTAAAATCTGCGATTCTGTCCTTATTGGTTGCTTCTCGTCTTATCATTTGCAAGGGATGTTAGGATACCTTATCTTGTTCCCTACAACATGTAAATCTGATTTTTGATATTTTTCGATTGGCTGATTTGAGCAAATCACTGAAGGTCTTTAATGGTACTAAATCTCATATTATTACATAAAGACGGCGTATTCGGCTATTCACTTCAGGTGTGATCTACTACATGGAAGCATTCCAAATATGCAAAAAACCCGGTTCGAAAAAATTGGGGGCGCTTCTTTCTGGAAATCTCCTCATTTCTCTTTTAATGGGATTGTTTTATGTTGTTTTAAAAAGTGTGTGTTTAAACTTCACCTTGTTTAAGACCAACTTAACATAACAACAAACTAAACAATGTTTGTTTAAACTTAAACAACAGCACTTTAAACAACCCTCTAAACAACCCTCTTTCTAACAGTGTATTTAGTTTTTTCAAGATATTTTCTACGGGTCTTGAGGATCCGGAGAATTCGCATAGAGAACGTTATTTTCGGCACTTATTTCCCCCCAAAGTTATGTCCCAAAGTTTATTGTAGAAAATTCTACACCTAGAATTTGCTGTACATTTAATTTAAATAAATTAATGAGTTTTATTGCTAAAACATTGTCCGTTTTAATGGGTAAGTGATATAGAACAATTTGGTATGCGACAAAATCAGCACTCAAAATGAGTCGTCATTTCTCAATCTCAACCACTAGGCTTGTACTTAAAATTCACGTGTATGGTTTCTTCTACTATTTTCTTTCTTCTCGATCGCTACGCGCGCAGGGCGGAAAATTTTGGAAATTTAGGGATTTCAGCACCTTGCAGGTTCGAAGGCAAGTACAGACTTCCGAACCTTACAAAAAACAATTGTAGAAATGAATATGTAACCCAAATGTCGAAGTCCTCCTTAGAAATAAACCCTTTTCCTTGATTTTGGTGATTTTTTAGACCCTTTTCACTTACGGCGATACGTAACGTGCCTGATCCTGAAAAAACTCACCCTTTTTACTTGATTCTTGACAACCGATGATACCCCTTGTCTATGAAGACTTCCCCCCCCCCCCCCGGGATTAAAAAGTTCTATGAGAACCTTCAAATTTAAAATAGGCCTAGTCAATGTTATTTTTGTATGTCATCCTTTTCTTTCTACGGAATGGCGGCACCAATCTAACGTTTGGAACAGAATGCCTAAAATTTCAAACAATTATGAGAAAAACAAATTTTGTTATGTAATTCGGCTCCAGCAATTTTCTCTCATTATTCGTTTTTACATGTGGATTCCCCAGGTCTGAACTAATTTTGATTCTTTGCAGAATACCAGAGATTTTGTTTTTGTTGCTATTTATTCGGGCTTGGAAACCCGCCATCTTAGAGGTGATCATATGAGTTTTGGAATTGAAGACTCACACATTGCCCCCACACTCAATTTTGAAGGATTTCTTAACAATCACAGAAAATTATATTTGTTTTTTACGTATTGGCCCTTGTGACTTGCTGTCACTTACAATTTGATATTGGGCAGTTGGAATAGAATACTAAAATTGACTCAAACTAAATTTGGATTCATTCTGGAACCAAGAAATATCAATTTTTGTTATGTACTGCCTTTTTGGGACAGTCATTTTACAAGAAACATTGAGGCAGGTTTTAGAGCTAAACGAGTCAATTTGACTCACGCTAATCTATATAACTCTATGAAAATCAATTTTTTCTGTGTACGCATTTTTTGTTACATCTTGGGCTGGAGGGACTTAACATCAACCTACAGATTTTCAGTGAATTTTGGGCGCACGAATAGTGACCCAAAGAATTGAATCAAGGAACTAATTTAGAGTATTTTTAGAAAATATCCGGAAAATCAGCATTTTATTTGCTACATATATAGCGGGCACCAATGCCTAACAACTTACGATTAGTTTGAGTAATGATTGGGAATAGAAAGACAACGTTCACTCAGAACCCGCGTTTTCAGTTATTTCAAACAATAAAGAAAACAACTTTTACATATTGTGCTCGGATGGATAGCCCATTGCAGTTTGATTTTGAAAAAGTTTGAGAATTATACTAACTCAAAATGACATCTTAGGAAACCATTTTGAGACTTTGGGAACCGTTGGCGTACCAGCGGGGTGGCTGCCCCCCCCCCCTCCCCTTGGTGAATCTTGCCCCCCTCACTGGAAAATTTTGATTTTCTGCATATATGTGTCAATGTACATGTAAAACAGTAGGAGGTAAAACACGATAGGCCTATACCATTATACTGTATTACATATTATAATATATGCTAATTGGCGTATTTAGGGATGCATTGTTAGATGACTAAAAATAATTCCGTTTTTAACGCATGCCACCATTCACGGTTGCAACCACCCCCCCCCCCCCCGCCCCCCCCCCCCCCCCCCCCCCTCTCTTTCAGAATTTCGATCCACTGAAACGTTTTGGTCTACCCTGCATCGTAGCGACCGAAAATTTGCGCCCATAGCTTGTGTCCCTTGAAAATGTGTGTGCCCCGCCCCCCTCCCCCCCCCCCTCCGCACCCGAGAAACGCATGGTTACGCCTCTGTTGGAACAATCCATACGAGGATTTTATTTTAGGGAGGGGCAAATACTCTTTTTGGCCCTTTTTCCAGATCTAGTTTTAGCAGGGATTTTAGGTTTTTTTTCCATTGGGGAGGGGCATTTCCCTCCCGTGATCTGGGAACTGGGGCTCAGAATGACCTTACAGCCAACTTATATTAACGGCTCCCAGTAAATGCAATAGAACTGATGTGGTTTGATGTCAAGTCTACAAGGTGGGCGAGAAAGCATTCAGATGTTGGGTTATGGTGATGTCATCATTAGTGACTATTGATTTTTCCGAAGTAACTGAAAATAATATCCAGGTGACTGGTGTGGATCTATTCATGGACTGACTGAAATCATAGTTTCACTAATGATGTCAATAGTAGTGGTATTCTTTTTTTGGGGCCCTGTTTATTGTAATGGAATGCCCCTTACAAGATTTGGACTAGGTTTTACTCTCATGTCCGGTGACCTTTAAGTTTTTTGAATAGGATGACTTAACCAGTTGACTTCAGTAACTAATTTTTGGAAACACTATAAAATCAAATTTTGATGCCAATTTTGGGTTTGGGTAATTACATGAAATTTTCAGTAACGATTTTTGAGGCGATGTTTTTAGAACATAATTACTCAAATCACTCGGTAATTTTTGAGTAATTTCAAAACAAGAAAGTCAAAAACCTTGCATATTTTGTTACTTTGATTAAGTTGGGACAGAATTGACTCGGATTTAATCCCGAAACCATTTTGTCATTTCGGAACTAATGGGGAAAATCAAGTTACCTGGGCCCAATTTCAAAATTAACACTTGAATGTGTCGTGGGGGGGGGGTCCCATGAGAACCACTTCTGTTTTTCTCGCCCGTGACCCATTCACCGGTTAAACATTATTTTTTTTTCATGGAAAATTTTTGCAAGTTGCCTAAATGTCAGCTACATCAAAATTTGTTTTAAATTTAACAAATTAAACTATTAATGTTCCTATTTATGAGCCAAATTTATGGAAGTTCTTCGTGAAACTGGTTTTTCATTTTTTTTGGTGGGAGAATTTTGTGTATCATACTAATCTTTTTTTTGGATTGCCATTTTGAATAGGCCACCACAAATTTTTCATTTTTTCCTGTTTGGGGTGGTTAGTAGTTGATGTCCCCCATCAATGGCCAGAGTTTGGGTAAAAATTCCAACTGCCAAGTGGTTTTCAAAGAGGTCCATACACTACCGGGCGGTGTGCAAGACCTTATAACTTGAGTGTTAAAGATCCAACACAGTGAATTGATGTACAGTTGCATTAAAATTTTCCACATTTCAAATATAATGATCACCTTCCCACCATAACTGCAAACTGCATCTTTCACTTTCAATGCAATGCAGTCCCACATACTCATTTCCCACAGGTTTTCTCTGGGTACTCCGGTTTCCTCCGCTTCTAAAATTGGCTTCTTGGCATAAATCTGCTTCTGGTATATAACGGTTTTCTCTAATGTGCTGAGCACTTTTCATGGCAGCCGCACGGCCCATCTTTGATTGCTTTAACATGGTTTTGTCCCATGTGTCAAAAATATTAAACTTGTTGTTAAGAAATGCGGTGATTGCCAAGGATTTTCACAGCAACTGTCATTGTATGGAAACTTTGTACTCACAACCACCAAGAATGAAAACAGTAAATGATTACCATATTAATTGACGAAATATTTTATTTTGATTTTGCACAATCTGTGACATATGCCACAGCATTAAATTTCCTCGTGGTCCAAAGAGGTTACTGTCTGGATATTGGGTTATCTTCTTGTGATATTGCAAAACAAATAATATAATGCATATATTGCATGCCACCCATGCTAAATGTACCATGGCACAATCCTCTGGGATGTGGAGTCCATTGAAATATTTCACACGATGCTGGTGCTGTTTTTACCAATGAACAGAAGCCAAAAATTCTATAATCATTTTTGCCACACCAATTCATAAACGTTATTCCAAAACATTTGTTTGATTTCCCTGAATTAAACTGTGGAAACCATTGCAAGTACTGCAGTAATAGTAATATTTCCTATAACATATGCCAACATCCACGTCATAACACATCACCACAATGACATTACATTCATGGTGCAGACATTCCATAGAGTCCTGCCTACAAAAATACATGTCACCACTGATGTCATCTGATAAGACAAGGTTTTCCATAGAGTCCTGCTACAACAATTTGTCACGAGCTTTGTCAGCAAAGGGCAGTTTGCACATGCAGTTCTGCACAATATACTGTGTCACTGCTTTGTCACCAAGGGACAGTTTTTTCCATACAGTCCTGCTATAATAGACTGTGTCACTGCTTTGTTGTCAAGGGACAGTTTCCATAGAGTCCTGCTTACAATATACGTGATTACTGCTTTGTCGTCAAGGAACAGTTTCCATAGAGTCCTGCACAATATACTGTGTCACTGCTTTGTTGTCAAGGGACAGTTTGGGAATCACAGTTCTGCTACAGATATACTTACTGTGTCACTGCTTTGTCGTCAGTGACAGTTTCCATCAGTCCTGCCTACAATAGATGTTGTCACTAGAACTCTTTCTTTGTCATCAAGGGACCGTTTCTGTACAGTCCTGCTACAACATACTGTGTCACTTCTCTGCTTATGTCAAGTCATCAAGGAACAGTTTCCATACAGTTCTGTTACAATAGACTGTGTCACTGCTTTTTCATCAAGGGACAGTTTCCATACAGTCCTGCTATAATATACTGTGTCACTGCTTTGTCATCAGGACAGTTTCCATCGTTTCTGCTCCAAAATATACTTGTCCACTGCTGTGTCTCAAGGCAGTTTCCATGCATTCTGTTACAATATACTGTGTCACTGCTTTGTTGTCAAGGGACAGTTTCCATACAGTCCTGCTACAATAGATTGTGTCACCACTGCTTTGTCATCAATGGACGTTTCCATGCAGTCCTGCACAATATCTGTGTCACTGCTTTGGTTTGTCAAGGACAGTTTCCATAACAGTCCTGCTACACATAACTGTGTCAGCTGCTTTGTCATCAAGGGACAGTTTCCATACAGTCCTGCTACAATATACGTTGTCACTGCTTTGTCATCAAGGTCAGTTTTCCATAAGTCCTGCTACAATATATGTTTGTCACTGCTTTGGTCATCAAGGGAACCGTTTCTGTACGTCCTGATACAACATACTGTGTCACTGCTTGTCATCAAGGGACAGCTTCCATATAGTCCTGTTCCAATCTACTTTGTCACCACTGGTCAGCCATGACAGTTGCATTTAGTTCCCCCTCTAATACTGTGTCCCACCGATGTACGCAGGCATTTTCCTATACTATAAACTGCTTTTCCTACAGCAAAAAATGATAATTTTTTTGTAATAGTCTATAACTATGATAACATCCCACATGGAGTCTGCAAGGAATCCCAACCTAGGTCTGCATGTTACCATTTATTCCTCCCTGTCAGCAAGGGACTATTGCCATGATTTGTTATTGTTCAATACTGGTGTTAGGTGACAGTTTCCACAGTTCTGATCCCTGGTGCCCAACTGTTAGCAATTTAAAGGTGCACAAGAGAGATTTCATATCACTTAAGAGGTGGACCTTAGAAAATGTGAAAATTCTGATTTTGCACCAATGTAAAGCTTTCTATCAAAAATGTGCCCTGTGAAAAGATTAAGCTGAGAAATATTCTTAGTATGCAAAAACAATGTGAAATTTTTCTAACATTTACTATAGGAGCAATACTACAATCAGCCTAAGTTCTTTTTTATTGAAATTAGTTTTGTTTTCCAATCAAGGCATTTCTGTTAACCAAAGACAAAAAGAAATCTCCTTGTAACTTTACGGATGGATAGCCCAAATCAACAATGTCTTCTCTCCCACTTTTACTCATCAAAATGCAGATTTTGATATCAGAAGAAAGTTCAATATTGTCAATGACCACCGTACCCCATTGTAGGCCCAGAAAATTTCCGCTTTGATTTAATGACAGAAATGTAATCCCAATATGGTACGGGCCTACCAACTTATTAACTCACACACTGTCCTAATGGGCCAATTTAGTACCAGTTTTGCTTCTACTTGCCAGGGGGACTTGCCCGATTTAACTTCAATTTATAATCAGATGTGTTTTGTGACTATGCTTCCACTGAATCGGACCTTGATTGGGTCATCATCGTTTAAGTCCTGTCCGTACACATTTACTATCCCAATGCCCACTATAATTGCCTTCATACTTTTAATTCTCAGCCAACATTAGATTATGATAGGTACACATCTTAAACAATAATGAATCCATACAGTTGCCAATAAATCATTGTAAATGCCTGACTGATTCATGTTGCTCTGCATGTCGCATTGCCTGATAAATTCATATAGCCTATACAGGGCAGCTATCAGTGATTGCAAAATAAGAAAATTGAAAAAAAATCCAAATTCAGGTTTTTGCAAGTCTGTAAACAGATATGGTATCTTCTATAACATGCCCTACAAATTCAAGACTGAAAGCAACCTAATAAGAACAAAATTTTATTGTTTTAGTCATTGCCTCCTGTACGGACCACTTACTTCCCGATGTAAATTGACATGGAGATTCAAATCTTTGGAAACTGGCTGCTTTATTTTTCCTTTTCTGACAATTTTTTTCAGTGGCATAAAAATAAACTCAACAGATCTACCAGCCTTAACCTTCACTTTAACTATTCCTACAAATTCCAAATATTTTGCTCTTAGGCCGAATCCACTGATAGTGTCTTTAATTTTACATGTTATTCTAAGTGACAAATCAGGACAAAAGCCATGAATCTCTTGATTGTGTGACCAATCTTAACACTGAGGTAAAATTTTTTCATAATTGGTATTTTAAGATGGTTGTGAAGCATGTTGTATTTAGCACTTTCAAGTGAAATGATTGACTCCGTATCAGCTCCTTTATGTGTAAAATAATTTGTAATAATTACATCAAATGGAGTTTTAAAAGAAAGTTAATGCAGAGTTAAACGGATAAGCAGCGATTTGCTGATCAAACTATATAAAGCATTACCCAATAAACTAAATGCTTTAAGTCAATCGGTATACAGTTAAATTAAATGACCAAACTAACTATTCCATTCCCATTAGTTAAATAATGCTATACAATTAGTTATTCATTCAGTAATTTATGTACTAATTAACTCCATTTTATCATTTGATAGGCCTATTTGCATGTGAGACGATGGTCAGTATTCAGTAATTTCATACTAAAAAGAATACAAACAGATCAGGATTGCTGTTTCAGAAAGACATAAATGAAGTACCGTTTCCAATAGCAAGTGTATAATTATATGTTGGAATTGATGTTCAAGAATTCAAAGACCAATATCTACTATCACTCATCGATCATAATTTGTTTTATATACAATGTAGCATAATACCATATTAATTTTGAACATCACCCTGTATGTGTTTCACATTATGGTCATCTGTAAATACATGTTAATACTTAAATACATTAACTGATCAAAATTTCTCTCAATTAGAGGAACTCAGCCCAAAACAAGTCCGATTATAAGGTACAAAGCCTAAAAATATGTATACATAAAAAATGTGCATCATTACAAGTTGATATCTACAATTTCAAACCACCCTGTACAAAAACTACTTTGTTACCTGTCCAGATCTTGTTTTGATTCTTTCTGAAGATTTCCAGCAAGTACCAATTGCTTTCTTACTGTTTTATATGGATCATTTTGTACTTCCTCATATACACATGTTATTTTCACAAAAAATGTGTGTCCATTTTTGGCCACCATGTATGTCATTTGTCCAATAAGCTGAATATATCAAATTTTATATGTTTTGAAAGCCTATAGTTCTTCTGCCTGTCAGAATATGTAATTATCTTGCAGGTACTACTTGTCTTCAAGATTTTTCGTCAGGCAACATATTAAGTGAAAAAAAATGTTTTTTTTTACCCTATATGTTTTCTCGCACACCCTGTATATCAACATAAAAATTGCAAATATAGAGTCCTTACACCTTCAGCTTTCAGTAAATGTATGGTTTTACTATGGTGATGTACATTATTTTAATGCTTTACTAACAAATACAGAAATTGATTAATTTACTAGATTTTCCATGACGTAACGACACATGACCCTATATCTATTTTATAAAGCTTCATCATCCTACTACAATTGACAAGGTTCATAGCAATTTTAACTGGCCCATGACACGAGACAAGACCCACTTCAGATCCAAGCCACCGCATACTTGAGATACATGTTGTGAAGATGGACACCGTACTTGCTTAGATTCGAAGATATCTGATGTACCATTTTTAATACAGCAATTACACAAAACTACACATAGTAACCCACATAGTTCACACACTTACAAATCACAACTTACCGTACATTACGCCATGCCATGGTCTTTCATGTAGTTAATTTTTAATATCTTAAAAGCACTATCAGCGAT
This sequence comes from Ophioderma brevispina, assembly GCA_023653785.1. NCBI lineage: Eukaryota > Metazoa > Echinodermata > Ophiuroidea > Amphilepidida > Ophiodermatidae > Ophioderma > Ophioderma brevispina. Next base: position 9,711 of record JAMKCH010020169.1, read on the forward strand.
TTCTTCACAATATAAAACAAACGCGCCTCCTATTTTCCATCCAAGTCTGTCTTTTCACCGTTGTATTGGAAATTGTTGTAGTAAAGGCCCCCTGTAAGTGGCTAAGCCTAACATGCTGTATTTGTCAAGAAACTGTTTTTTGTGCTTTATTTATAAATAAAAGTCGGGATCTGACTTATTTAGGTCTAGAAATTGTTGTAAATGGCATCTTCAAGACCGCTTTTAAAATGCTTAAGTGTGTGTTTTTCACAAGGAAAAGTAATATAAGGTGTTCATATGACCTAACACTAGCAATTTAGAGACAAAATCAGCATTTCGATTTTGGAAAAAAATGGCTGATAGTGGCTTTAAGAACAGTGTCAACTTTGAGTTTCTGAGTATCTATTTTGGTTTGTAACTTTGGAAATATTTGATTATTGTATGTAAAAGTATACATTTCTAGAAAAAAAATTGGATGACAAACCCGATGGTGGCATCAGATTAATGTAAACTTTCCGTATTTTGAGAAAAATACTAAAAAAACATGATTTTGACCCAAAATTTTCAAACGGCATAACAAAAATAATTTGAATTTTTATGATTTCTTATGTTATTTTTTAGAAACAAGACAAATTTGTTTAGGGAGGTTTTTTTCATTTTTTTAAATAGAGCTTACCTTTTGAAATATAAGGAAAATGTCAAAAAAGAGTTATTTTTACTTTTGTCCAAAATTTTAGTATATAATGGAGAATATCTTTAGTTAAAAATCGAAAAATGAAAAATTGAGAAAACCGTTTGCTATCGTAGGAAAGTTAAACCTTACCTTCTACTTCGGTATTTTTTGAGTTATCTTGTCTGAAAATTTGCCAAATTTTGCGAAAATTGAACATTGAGAAAATCTGTGTTTTACTAAAAAAAAGTGACTTTTCATGCCATTTCAAGCTGTCTCTCTCTCAAATAACTTTATCTTTGAACTTCAAAATTGAGTATGTTATGCAAGTGATGAAAATACACCTTTATACACTATTGAATCCAAACATCTTGTCTCTTATCTCCAGAAATCAGAAGAAATTGAAATTTCATCTGGTCTAAATTAGCGCTTTGTTTATATTTTCCAATATTATTTTGTTTTTCCAAGATGTGTTCACGCAAAAGTACATTAAAACATGCGCACGCTTCATTACGCAGCAAAAATTCACCACGCCTTGCGCCTGACGGTGTGAAATGTGCATAATTTTCCGCTGTTAAGACCATGTGGTTTTTGTGCCTTTAAATGGACAAATAGCTGTTTTAAATCGGCAAAAAAATACAGCTCAGGATTGTCTGCAGTGGATAACCTTTGTTGGTAAGGATAGAATAGAATACATGTTGATTTTTAAAATGGTGCAAAAATCAAAAATCTATGTAAAAACAAAAGCACTAGGGTTGACACTGCCCTTAAAGCGACATAATGGCATATAAAAATATTCAGACATAATGAAAAGGACCCTTACTGAAATCACTTCCACAAGTTTGAAAACAATTTGGATGTTTACATTCTGTAAAAACAGTAAAAACAGGAAGAGTTCCAGAGGGGAAGGTGGCAGTTCGTGGCAATTTCTGGAACAGAAAACCAAGGTGTTGACATCCCTGACAGAATTTACAGTGTATCTAGCATGTTTTGTGACACAATTCAAAAGCATTAAGACCAGGATTCAGGCATTGTACTTTAGCTTGCTAGTAAGATATTGATCTGGCAGGTGAAAGATGGATTAGCCAGGATTAGCACATATACAATAGCAATGGTCTGTGAGCTGATGACGGCATGCTTTTCAGGTTTGGTAAATGCTGGCAGTAATGTCATCATCCTTTTTCCAGAAATTGCCAGGAACTGCCACCTCCCCCTCTGGACCTTTTCCTGTTTTTACAGAATGTAAACATCCAAATTGTTTTCAAACTCGTGGAAGTGATTTCAGTAAGGGTCCTTTTCATTATGTCTGAATATTTTTTTATGCCATTATGTCGCTTCAAAGACATAGCAATTATGCTTATTAAAGGCGCGTGTTCTGATCATCTTTGGTACCCCCGATTTACCCGGAAGGAGTACGAATTTTGAGGTCAGATTAAAGGCTGTATTTTTCTCATTGTCATTGTTGAATTTGAGCCTTCAAATCCATTTCATTCCTGAGAAAACCATCAATATTAGCACAGTATTGAATAAGGCTTTGCAGTATGCATTATTGCTTCTACCATCAAAACCGCAAGTTTGTTTCGCACAGTACTTGATGGGGAGTATGTGCAAGTGCCAGGATCTCATATTAAGTAGAGAACACAATAGTAATATAAATTGGAACAAGCACCTTTAATTAGTCCATTTAGATACAAAACTTGCAAATTTTATGCCAAAATATAAAATATAATCACATCAAAACCTTTTCAACACTTCCACCAAGTTACATCATCGTATCCCTTATAGTTTATTGACCTAAAAAGTACCAAATTAAAAAAAAAAAAAATATTATAGTATTATATTACATCTAATTACAGTAACAAATGTAGTTCTTACTCAGGATTAATCTGGGTCTTTATTCATAATAATGAAAAATTGCCAATTTTAATGCACAAACCGCTAATTAAGAGTAAACTCGTGCAAGGGTTTGATTTGCATTATTTCCTCTAAATATGAATTGTTTTAGCATGTGGCCAAACAGACAGAGAGGCTGATTGGTAATTAAAGCATCCCCATTAACACTCGTTCGTACAAATGACACCACCACCTTAAAAAATCAGTAAAAATGCATTTTAGGTAGCCTGTATTTTAACTTTGAAACTTTGTACATGGTGTGATGAAAAAAAAATGTTTTAAGGATTGATAACTCAAAGAAAACTTTTCCCGAGTAGGATGATAGCTGATGATATCTCACCCAAGGAGTTTTTACGTATCATTTCCTATACCCCCGTACAAAGTGTGATTTGGCTAGATTTTGGTAACCTTGAAATTCATTTCTTTACCAAAATGGAGACAAAAATCTGCATCGAGTGCACCATCACCTTATGAATTTTTCTTTTTTTGGTGTATTGACAGATATTCATGAGAAACTGAAATTCTGAAAATTTGAGCTCTGTGCCTCTTTTCGTTTTCACGCTACAGCAACTTTTAAATTTGAGGGGGTCACCTCAAAAACATGTACTGGTGTGAAATTCAATAATCAGAGGGCCATACGTAAAGAACTACACCCCTCAGATCCTTCAAACTTGGCATCCAGGATTACCTTTTGCTGCAGATTGCAAATATGTGATCAGAAAAAATGCACCTTGCTCCGATTAAAAGTTAAGGGGGCCAAAAATGGCTCAAAAGCCACTCGGACCATACTTTGGGTGTCCATAAGTCAAAAAGTAAAACTGATATAACTTCCAAATTTGGCCTGGTGAAAGCTTATCTTGAATACTACCCATTTGTACAATCTTATACTTATATTAGCTTTATTGGAAGAGATATAGCTGTCGCAAAATGCATAAAGTCCAAATTAACCTTGACTTGACTCCAGACATTCTGCACCAAATTCTGCTTGAAATATGATTAAGAGGGGCCCTTGCTGAAGTTGTGTGCAAAGTTTCAACATGGTGTCTAACTGCCATATGTAGGTAAACAGGCTTCAAAGAATCTAAACTTTCAACTAATATCAGACAAAGTTCCCATTGAAATGTACACAGAATTCTGAACTTTGCAACCTGGGTATTCAAGTGCGGTTTTAAGACTTTGAATCCAAGTTTGACCTTGTAGAACTCTAACAATGAAATTGAAATCAATATTATCACCTTATTAGCACCTTGGCACCTTCACCTTGGTGTCTTGTTTGGTAAGGAATTTATAATACTTTATTATTCTAATTGAATTATATAGCAAACAGTGAAATGTGCAAGTTAATACCCAGTTTGCAAAGTTCAGGTTTCCTCTGTGTTTCAATGGGAATTCTTTCAAAACTGAATTACATGAAGTAGGGCTTTTTGAAGACCAGTTACTTACAGAAGACACTTAGACACCACAATGAAACTTTGCCAAAATATTAAGCAAGGACCCCACTCAAACATATTTCAAGCAGAATTTGGTGCAGAATGTCTGACAATGGTTTTTAGGGGGGCCCAAGTCAAGGTCAAATTGGAATTTTTACTTTTTACGACAGCTATATCTCTTCCAACGAAGCCGATATAAGTATAAGATTGTACACAAGGGTAGTATTTAAGATTAGCTATCTCCAGCCCAAATTTGGAAGTTATATCACTTTTACTTTTTGACTTATGGGCCCCCAAAGTATGGTCCGAGTGGCTTTTGAGCCATTTGGCCCCCTGTTTTTAAATTGGGCAAGGTGCATTTTTATTGCCCCAAATTAGCTACTTGATTAACATATTATGCGCCACAAATCTAATCAGAGAGTAACATTTTGTGAGGCATGATTCGTACTCTGCTGCACATCATAGCTTAAGGCCAAGTGATAGGCACGCCTGAAATTGGCCACTTTTATTACGATCCATCAGGGTACAGCAAGAAATTAGTATCGTTCTGGACCTTGGGCTCATTAAAAAATAAATGTCACTAAGGATTGAGACCTTGGCCAGTGTGCCAATTTTCATGAAAATTGGCTCAATGGCTAACCAAAAACAATTGTCATTATCACTTTCTCTATTTCCCATAATTCCTCTAGGCCAATTTGTCAACTTGCCTGAGCCAATTTTGCACCATATGGCCGTAGAGGGAACACTGCCATACCATAATAATATGTAATATAAGATACAAGGTGTGGGTTGTTCTAGACTAGGTCTTCTTACACTGAAAATGTCACAAATATGTAAGAACAGTGGTGTGGTAATGACTCGTAAGGAATGCTGGATTACCTTCTCCGATGTTGAGTGACAAATTGACGGGCCGAGAGGAAGGGGCATCGCAGGTGAGCGGAGAATAGGAGGGCGAAAAGAGCCCAAATCCTCAGTCCCTCGACGGTTACAGTCTCTGCGAGAAAACCCGAACAGCATAAGGACAGGAAGACTTAAAGTCATCAACTGTTACCTAATGCAGCCAGCCCACCATATTCCCACTCACTTGAGCCCCAAGGGCAAGCGAGTGCGAAGGCGGAAAAAGAGGAGAATTCGCGAGCCGACATAAGCTCACTCCGATTTAACATCTCTAGATCGAAGCCCACCCTGAGAGGGTAATCTTAAGGATAGAACAGCAACCCCATTCGCTATTTCAAGATCTCCACCAGATGGAAAAAAAATAAGGCCAACCAGAAGATTAACCCCATTCCGGGGCAACATCCAATAGGGTCATACTTAGGCCTATCATCATGAAATGAAAAAGATCAGAAAGGACTACCCGATGTCGCCTGAGACGAGAACACCGCAAACGACTGTCATAAAGTTTGAACGGGTGATGGATGACAAAGAATTCTCAGCCAAAAAATGTTGGAGAGATACCCGATCACAGTACGAAGCTCCAACATTTACTCAAGGCCTACCTAAAAAACTGGATTGAGGCGGCAAGGAGAGTAAGAGAATAGAACAGATTACGGTAAAACTCAAAAGTTTAAGGGAAAATCGCCCCGAGTCAAAAGAGTGTAGCGGCATAGATGCCTAGCCCTAACAGCATCCCCTATTAGCAGGGGCAGGGGAAGAGTGTGCGCTTCGGGATTTAAAATGTGATTTTTGCACAACAAGTACTTAGGCATTGATCATCAGAAATTGATGGAAAGCACTTGCAACCCCCTTAATGGCACCACGCTTTGGGTTTCAAGGTATATACAGGCGGTCAAAAAATTAAAATGTTCTGAATGGTTACAAAACCACACATGGTGTTGGTCTGGTCAAAACCCCAAGGATTCCAAAAGGTATGTTTACACTATCTATGGCTTATAGTTCAGTGAGTTATGGGTTAAAAACTGTAAAATGGTGAAAAAGTCAATTTTGATGTGTACATGGGTCAAAAGTGAAAAGTTGCTTTGTTCAGTTAATATGTGGTGCAAACTGTTTCCCTGCTAAAGGATTGAAATAAGAATAGTTTGCTTATCTGTTATGCTTAGATTTCACGTTATCAACCAAAATAGGTCACAGTCAATAGAATTGTTGCTGCAATAGCTGTTGACAGCTGTTGACTTTATTCGCCATTTTGGTTAATAACCACACACTAAGATAGTCAAAAACTATTCCTATATTTAATTCTTGAGTTAAAACACAATTGAACCACATTTACAAAAATTGAGAGCAACTTTAACATTTTACCCCGGGCTACAAAACCAAAAAGTGTGTAACTTTTTACCATTTTTGCAGTTTTTACCCCATAATTCCTAAACTATACGTCACAGGAGTATAAACTATACCTGTTTGGAATCCATGTAACCAGACCAGACATCATGTGTGCTTTTCAAACAATCGGAACATTTTTTTTTTTAAAAATTTTACCCCTGTTGTAACCTTGAAATCAAAGATGGGGGCCATGAAAGGGGTGGGCAAGTGCTCCATCAATTTTTTGATTATCAATGTTTAAAGTAATATTGTGTAAAAAATTACCAATTTATCGGATTGCACACCACATGAAGATCTGTTCACTACAGTCCCCCACTATATCATACAAATGACTACGGGGGACGCAACCGGCGAATGGGGTGAAAGCCCAATAAGGCATGACAAGAGGAAAAACCCTAAGTGGATAAGACCAAGGTGGACTCAGAGCAAAATCTCTGCAAAGTGCAAATAGGATGCCTTCCAAGATAAAGAGTAATCCCTCCCTGTTTGGCCCGTGCCAAACAAACTATCATATACTGAGCAGGCTGGAACATCACAGGATAGGATACTGGAAACCAGCTCCAGGACACCCAAAAGGATTCTCTCACCTTATAAAAAGGATGAGAGGATTGTAATAAGTCCAGTCTGCAGCCACCCAATGCCAGACCAAGATACAGTACTAGATATAAACATTAAAGTATAAGATAAATAAATAGTCTATCCCACATGTACAGAAAACTCTGCATCTGGCGGTGAAGACCAATTATCATCAAACATAGAGGTTAAAAATAATATAATATAAAGTATAGTATATCACACCTCCTTGATCAGAACAAACCAATCCAGACAGTGATAGATTGTAGTGATACCCCCTTTCACCAAATAATGAAAGCACAAGTGATAAAAGTAATAAGTCCATGTCATATGAGAATGCCAAGACTCATTATCAATCCAACAATCGATCCCCAAGCAGAGAATTGAGAGGTTGCACCTGGCATTCAAAATAAAGGCAACAAAACCCGCCGAGGGTGGCCGGTGAAGTGCCATAACGGAGCTGAGATCCTGCAATAGCGTGAGAATAAAAGACCCCCGCGGGGATCGGGCACAAAAAGCCGGGTGGGAACGAGCGAGAGGCTCAGAAGCGCGTGCCACACACGCTTAGAGAGATTAAAAGCTGACCGAACATGACACACTTCCGAATAGAATATAGCAGGCGGTGTAGACTGTGGCCGAGTCTTCCGAAACGATTTAAATGCCAAAAAGACGAAATTAATCGTCTAACATTTCACAGGGTATCCATCGCCAAGATGCGAGCGGATACCCGAACTTCGATCGAAGTGATGAATACAAGCGTAAAATGTGAAGGAACGGCAAGAAACAGGCTCCAGTACTGGAAATATGACTAAATATCGTCGTGAAACGCCGGCGAAAGACACCGGCATTTATTGAACCTCCTAAAAGGATTGAATCCAAAGCGACCATCGACATAATTCATAAACAATAGCAATAGTGATTCCACTTGTAGTCCTACCAAAAGGATCGAATCCAAAGGAATCAGACAGAGTAGCGGATAAGACCCGTACGCACGCCTCAGGGAAGGGGAGGGGGAGAGGACATCAATCCCAACCGTGGCACAACCCATTACCCCGAGGGTGGCCTTAAAAGATCGGTTGCGTTTGTATGTTATTAAAAACACTGCCATCCAAATCAGACCTCAGGGGGGTATGAGCTCGAAAGACAAACCATGCGACATATTAAGGGCTGCAAACGACATATATAAAGACGTAAGCCGCCCCGAAGAACCGGATTGAAGGGATAGTTGAGTCACAACACAGAGGCGAGACAAACTAAAGGAAGTGAATCCAAGAAAAGGGTATGCATTATAAAAAGATATGACCCAAACCATGAGTTATGGGACCGACTACAGCCAGTGAGGCGAAGAGCTATGCCCCGGCATCCACCAACTCCCACCCCAACGTGTGTAGGAATACCCCAACGCATGCTGTCCCGGCAGCGCTTGGCGAGCAAAGCGCAGCCCAGGCAGCAGAGGACGACACTCAGGAGGGGGGGCGGGGGTGCACCAGTCCCGGCGAATGGGTTCCGCTCCCCGCAACGAATCATCACACCTATAGGATTAACACAGGCCAGTATCCACGGGTAGATGACAAACGATGCTCCCATCGCCTGAATCCCGGAAGGGATTCGGCGTGATTAAGGGCGAAGACCCACACCACAGTGGCCCGAACAACTCCCCGCAAGAACAGAATACGGACTAGTAGCCAAAAGCCCCGTGGATGTACTTGTCTATATGTGGCAACGTATTATTAAAAAAGGCAAATGTACATGAACAACATGTGACACGCGTACTAAAAATACCAAATACCACGGTGTGCCTGCTGCTGAAGTAGTCACACCGCAACCTGTGCATACCACCCGCAGCCCCGACAGGGACAAACGAGGTGTATACTGCAAGAATAAAACATCTTCCACAAATTGCACCTTAGGCATTACTCCGGCACCGATGACCGATTGTCAATGGTACTGGAGTTGGAGGTAAGCAGGAGTCAGTATACCGCGATGACAGATAGGTAACACTGACAACCGGTTAAGATGACAAAACCCGGGGACCCAGGAAGACACGTAGCATACGACGCTAGCCACCCTAGCGGGAGAGGCAGATCAACCTAGTTGGCCAACGCCCAGCCGCACGGGGACGAAAAAAAAAAAAAAAAAAAAGGGGAAATTAAAAAAAAAAAAAAACAAAAGGGGGAAAAAAAAAAAAGGGAAAAAAAGGGGGGGGGGGAAACAGATATAAAGAAAAAAAACAATAAATAAAAAAACCCCAAAAAAAATTTTTTAAAAAAAAAAACAAAAAAAAAAAAAAAAAACAAAAAAAAAAAAACAAAAAAAATTTGTAAAACACAAAATTTAAAAAAAAAAAAAAAAAAAATTGTTTTTTTTTAAATTATTTTAAAAAAAAAAAAAAATAAAAAAAACAAACAAAAAAAAAAAAAAAAAAATAGGCATGCCCGTGCGCACGCCCTTTTCCCGCCCAAGCCAATACCAAGCGGATCGGCTTCATGGCATGCACAGGGATGGGTATACTGCGCGGCAATGATGCTGCGACTGGATCCCCAACAAGCGGCGAGCCTACAGAGTAAGTGCCCCCGTTCACAGAACCTGTTGATCCCAAAAGAATAGGTATTCAACTCCCATGTGAATAGGCATTTTCTCGCGTATCGATTCGTGAATCCTGAGATGAACAGTCTATTGTATCGCTAATCCCTTGAGATGATTTAACAAGGACCGACTCACTAAAAGGAATAAACGAAAATGATACCTGTCAGCGAAATCCCTGCTGCTGGGACCGAGGCCATCAGGTTGGAGACCAGAATAGTAAAAAACCAACAAGTCACCCGTAAAGACAGGACATGCATGGGCTAAACTCGCGCAAAACGCTCGAACTTAAAACACACCGTGATAAATGGTCCGCTTGTAACATTAATTTCTACAGAGAAATTAGCCAAAGGCCCACTAACACAGGGTTCGATCGATTGGCAAGAAACTCATCCACAGCCTAAAAATCCCCGAAGGGATTGAGGCACCGGGGGGGACCAGAGAAGCAGGGCCGGCGACTAGTGGGCCAGCACAGCCTCGCTGAAAAATGCCAAACACTCTTGCCGCCAGAACTCCCCGCAGGAGCGACGGCGTAATGAGTGGAGGCCAGCGAATCGAGCCAGTATAATCGCCCGTACTAAACAGGCAACGCGGGCCCAATTCGCTGAAGAAAACACCATCCAGCAGGACATTGATCCCCATGAATGGGGCTTCAAAGCCGATGAATGGGTATGAATGTCTGAAAATGACAGGCAAATCCTCCAGTGAATGGTCACTTGTTGGTCTAATCGGGATTACTGACCATGACCAGCACCAAGGAGATTCGCCTGGGTCAAAGCGGCGGTAGCCGGCATCACCCCTGCGAGGATGAGGCGAAAGGCATTGAGACCAGCGTAGTCAAAGCCCGTAAACCGCCCTATAATATAGAGGAAGAAGGGCCCGACATCGCAGGGTGGGTTTCGCTGAGGCACGGGGGTGCTTGCAAGCGGGAACCCCAACGGTAGACGCTGACCCGAGGGCAGCGCCACCGTTAGCGAACCCATAGAAGGGCACAACCACCTCAGGTGACGGTGCGACACCATGGCGGTGATCTCCGTAATACCGAAAACGGTGACAACAAGCATAGTATCCAGCCAGTCTCCGCACCACTGGGGCACGGGCGACTGACACAACACCGGGCGGGTGCAACCCTCTGAAACGGCGGGTAACCCCCCGCTTACAGCAGCGGAGGTACTCCCTTGTAACGGCAATGGGTACTATAGCGGTGGAATTGTGATCGGTGGGTACGGAAGACGGCTACCACGCGCCCATTATCCTATCAGTCAAAAACGCACCCTTGAGGCGGCGGGCGACTGAAAGACACCAGACCAAAAGCCTGTGTAACGGCGGTGAACCTCCGCTTACCGCACGGAGGAGCTCCCAGCTCAAGTACCGGCCAATATCCCTACACCGTCCAAGTTACGGAAGGGACGAAACCCGAAGGATTACCCGGTCCACTCCAGAGTAAACCAGTGCAATAACCAGAGACCGATTACGCACGGCGCACCTATTCGCCCGAGTAGGACCAGAGGGTATCAGCGTGGGTGTGGTCCCGTGACGGCACTCGGTCCGAACAAGTCACGTACACCCGCGGCCTATAAGGGAAACAAACCTGCCTGAGCACGCACCAAGCGGGGATACCCGAAGTAAAATTTATTTATCTAGATGAAAATTTATAGAAAAACCGTTCCAAACAATCCTACACCTCCTTTAATCAAAGGTCATACCTCGTTGACACAAGGGATGCAAGAAAGCATTAAGGAAATTAGGTAGTAAACCCACAAGTGTACCTTACTTGTGTGAAGGAATGATCATGCATAAATATCAAATGTAAACAACGGGCGCCATTTGGAACGAGAACGAACACGTGCTAGCTCGTTTACCAATTACAATTCGCATTGTACTCACAAATAACACGTAAAATATATAACCATACTAAATATGATACTATATATCGTATACAGAGTGGTCCAAAAAAAAGTTTACACTTTTTCATCTGCAATTTTTCTAAAAGTGGGTAGACAATCAAAATGTTTTGAAGGTCTTTATTAACTAATATCTTGTTGGAACCTAGTGAAACGGCGTTGAAAACAAAGCTGAAATGACCAAATGGCCGCCATCTAGAGAAAAAGGTCAAAAACCACTTTGCAACACACGTAAGTCTATGGCACTCAGTTGCGGTCCACGCATTAATCCATGATTGATACACACACATTGGAACAATGCACCCCGTCATGGACTTGGTATTTAATAACCACAAGGTAAGAATTAAGACACCTCAAAGTTGCTCTATAAATTTAAAATAAAACGCTGCAATGTTTCTACTTTATGATCTTGTCCCAAACTGCAAACTCGAAAATGTGACAACGCCGAGTCTCGATCAATATGGCACGAAAAACAATGCATGGTCGCTTTCATTTAAAATGCTCCCCATGAATCACTTTATGATTTATGTAAATATTCAGTTTTCACGGTTGATATATTCTCTCATTCATTTCAAATGGTAAACATTCACACAAAATAAGGGTGTTCAGTAGTTTATTAAGTGACTAGATCTCCAGTTCTCCCAATGGTATTGATTTCTGGTTACCATAATGGTTTCCCATAGACTGTACGTGTGTGCAAAGTGGTTTTGGACAATTTTATCGCTATATGGCCACCATTTTTGTTATTTGAGCTTTGGTTTGAACGCCGTTTTCACAAGGTTTCAACAAGTTATTGTAGTTAAAATATGTCAAAAAATTGTGATTTTCAAAAAAAATAAAAAAATTAAAAAAATTAAAAAATATAAACCTTTTTTTGGACCACACTGTAGTGGTAAAAATGACTATCGATATGAACGTTGCAACAGAGCCACGCCGCGACCTAGTCTGCCTATGGGTGTGGAATTATGCGGGTATGTGTGTTGACAAACCCGACGCGAAGTCAAGATATTAAGACCTTAAAATACCAGACTTCGCAAACGAAAAATTACAAAACTACAATCCCAGGACGTAATTAAATTCAGGACCACACTAGTAGCTAAATCTGACCAAAATTCGACAAAATATGGGATCAAAATCATTAACGTTACCGATCTTGTCGAACCCAAGACAAAAGAGGAAGAGGATTGTGGGTATGGCGCCACTTGAGGGGGTGTCGTCATACAGCGTGATCGAAATGAATATTATTATGTGGGAATATATATTTTATGGGAGTTCGTGCATCTGCCTAAATAAATTTGTGTACATCAACATCGGATTGACGGTAAGCAGATTCCTGTATGAGTATGCTTCAACAGCACAAAAAAAATATGACTCATTAGTGAATCATGTGACAAATTGTGCATTGGTTGCCAGAACTCAATTTACCTAATACATGCAACCATCTGCGCTCTTTTCCTCATTTAGGTATAAAATATAGTCTAGGGAGACATGTGTTATTCAGTTTACCTTATAAAAGAACCATTGAGGCCATGTTGACACTGAACATGTCAATGTTCTGCACGTTTTTGTCTGGCAAATTCAGGCAATATGAAAATCTCTCTGAAAAAAAATATTTGTGGGCTGAGTCTAAATTACTTGACTGTTATCCCTTGAAAAAAAACAATCACAAAACACTGGCTTAAAATACATATCCAGAATCGAGCACTCCAACAGAGATTTCTGCATTCTTTCCTCATGCTTCACTGCTTTTGACCTTCATCTCATCCAGATGTGTAAACAAATTGGACATAAAACATAAAGTGAGATTGATTCATGGATCGAGCACTGAACTTTATTTTCTGTATGAAAGGTTGAATTGCTCGCATATTTCACTATTGACACCCAATCTATTGCAGGAATTCGTCTTGAGTTTGATATACTAATGGCCACTTGTGACTAAATCCATGAAAAATGTCATGAAAAAACGGCACTCACGCCAGAAGCCAGGTTTCTCGATTTAACAATATTCTTCAAGCTGGCAGCTAAAATCTAAACGATAGCATTTGGACCTTTCTGTGTGTACAAAAATAATGATGTCAAAGGGGTTTTACGACCCTCACTGGTTGTTATAACATGGAAGCCATAACAATGGGCCATGGAGGGGTGAACCACAGAAAGAGGTATGTGATACCACTTTTAGTGGCATCCCATACCTCTTCGACATTGATGGCCGCTTGGTTAGAAGCTCCTTCATGTTGTACGTAGGGAGATCTCGGATCCTACCACCATGTTGTGTGAAGTAATACGCGCATCCATTTGGTTTCTGGGTTGTTTTCGCTCCAGAATAGTTGATACATCAGGTGCTTGATCGATCTAGTGAATGTGTTGACTTAATCCTGTTTTATTATATACAGCACACAATCTGAACTGGTTCAAGTTCTCCCAAGGCCTCAATCAATGTGTAATAAATTGTACATCTCAGGCACTTCCTAATTATACCGCTCATGTGAAGATGTTCCTTTTAAAACACATCAATATACTTCAAAGATGTAAGGGGAAGAATGATTTCAATGGAAGCCTTCAGATGCAAGGAAAATAAACAGAGGAAGAAGATCCAATTATCATTTGTTGATCAAAAGCATGGTCAATAAATTTAGTGAAGAGGGTCTTGCATTCTTGAGGTACTCTCTTACCCAGATTATTTCGCCGACTTTCTCACCTGTTTTTGAAGCCCTTTTTCTGACTGTTTTCTTTTTAGCATTGTCAGGTCCCCTGCATTTTGCACACATAAGCTGGGTCTTCCAGAAGGGGGGGGGGGGGGGGGTAATTTTTTTAAGGGGGGGGGGGGGGGGGTCTTTAAGTCTCCTCTTTTCCTTTAGACCATCACATTGCTTTGATAGTTGAAAAACTGCCGCTCAGTTCGCCGATGAGATGGCTTAATTACGTCACTGCATGTCGGTGAATCTATGGTTGTTATATCAGCATTCCTGAAAAAGAACCCTAATTTTGTTCCATCACATGCCAGGATTTCTGCCCATCCACAAGAGCTACCAGAGTCTCTAAGTCTAGGCCAAAAATGTGGACATCCACGAAAAATAAAGTCCGTAAAAGGTTTGTCTACTCAAAATTTTAATTTGCGTTTCCGATACTTGGGTTTCCTTCATATGAACAAAAAGCTGTCAGTGACACTGGAAGAGGATGTTCAGTGTGGATAAAATCCCACCCTAGTTCATCCCCAGCAGCATGTCGCACTACTAACAATGTGGAGTGCGTCTTGATGACCTGAGTACATGATGAAAGTTTTGTTCTTGTTGACACATTCTCTGTCATATATCTGAAGAGAAAGGGGAGTAGAGGCATTAATATTTTGCAAAAGTTAAATACATGTACATAGGGAGCAGGCAATTTTGGGATTGCCATCAGTAAACCACCACCACCCACTAGAAATTGGTAAAATTAAGTGAACATAAAATAGTTCACCGTGCGACTCATTGCCCCATGACGTCAATTGATACTCTTTTGCCCCGGCAGTATGCCCGCTCATCACTCATGATCTGAATTGTATTTTTGAAAATTCCCATCCCGTTTGAATGATGAATAGAGAGCATGCATGGGTACATAACTCAACCATGTGTGGGAGTAAAGTGGTCGATAAGAAATCCGATTTTACTAGTTTTTCAATACAAGCAGGGTGCCTTAGGTCAATTTGCCGATTAACCAGGCCAGTACCTGATTAAGGAGACCACTCAACATTTCTGTGTACCTAAACTTTGGTAGCAAACATTTGACACACCAAATTTCAATAAGAATGAATAGTAATACCATAATTTGAAGTTAACCGTATGGATGTACATGCACCCTATGTTGTGTACAGTGGCGTAGTTAGACATTTCTTTGGGGGCCAACTAGCACCGAATTCATTTTAAGGGAAGACAATATTATTCAAGTATAATAATTGGTATCATTGCACCAGGACAATGTTGGGGGGGTCGAAGTGAAAAAAAAATAGTGCACAATGTGCAAAAAAATGAAACTTGAGGTAAATAGCCATAATTTTCTTGATTATGCAGAAATGAAAGAATTATTGCTTAGACATTAAAATTACTTGATAAATTTAATTTTCAACCACTTAATACTTCTGAAAGTTTTAAGTTTAATTGCTGGATACCCCTATTTGCAGCAAACAGAAAAGATGGTTTAATGTCAAATAATTAATGTACATTAGGTGGAGAGCACCAAGTATTGACATAAATTCCCCCTCTTTTGGAAATAGTAAAATCTACCTGCACGTCATTTGATGCATCTCCATAGTTTTGGCACAACAGTTATATAACAGGGACATCAGAACTGCTATGCCAAGTATGGCTTTGCCTGCACCACTTTTCAGCTGACAATGAAAATAAAATAAAAACATTTAAACTAGAATTCGGCGGTTCTCGTCTTTCGCCTCTCTATAGTCAAAGAATAAGCTTTGGCCGCCCCATGACCTTTGACCCTGGACATGTGACCTTTGATACTCATCAACATATGAGGGATTGCATGGGCCCCTATGACAAAAGTTTGGTTCCAATTGAACGTCAAGTTTGTCAATTTAGATCAATTTTAAGACATTTTAGCCCATTTTTCAACTTGACCTCACATGACCCTTTTGCCTTTCATCATGACCTTTTGACCTTTCAACATGACCTTTGAGACCGCATCAAAATCGAGGGACCTCATTGTGCACCTATGACAGCAGTTTGGTTCCAATTGAAAGTAAACTTTTCAATTGAGGTCAACAATTTGTTGACACACACCACATTCCACACACAAACACACACTACATACACACGCACAACAGATTGCTGTAGTGGTCCCTGCCAGCCCACAAAAAAGGAACCATGAAAGAATTTTTCATACATTTCACAAGTAACCGTACCCACCTGGAACTTTGCAACACCATTTTGAAGGTAAACATGAGTTGCGTGGTGAAATGCTTGGTCCAATTCCATCCTGGAGATCCGCACTCCAATATTCCCCTGCAAAACAAGTGAATAAATACATGTGAGACAAATTGTGACAAAACCTGTGGTGTTGCTGAATGACATTGCCTTCTGCTATATTGTAGAACGCAAATAATTAAAATATAAAAAAAGGTAATACCATTTTCCCAGAATGTTTCTCCCTGGTACGCAGGCTTTTTCTCTCAATTACCGCCGACTGACACATCTACACAATAATCGTGACGCACTCACAAAAATACAGCCTCTCATCATATCAAATCGATAACTACTAACTACGTGTAAATGGAGGGGTCCCAAAGACGACTGAAAACGCACCTGTAATGAATATGTGCTACCATTTTGGGGTGAACTTACGGAGTCTTGTTTTTGGGGCACAGTATGTACACAAATGTACTCTAGTTTTTTCACAAACTATTGGCCACCAAAAGGCGGCAAGGCCTGACTGCTTTTAATTGGATTCATATAAATAACAACAGCGGTACGCTCGTTTGGATTCTTGCAACCTGTGGGTTTGGTGGTTGGGTGGGTGGGAGTGAACATACCTGCTCCTACCGACGCTTGATCTCAAGGGCTATCGGTGAAGATTTCTTGCAAAAAAAAGGGGGCATTCAGTTAGAGAGAATAAAATGGGGGCATTCGGCGGGGAAGAGAATAAACGGGGAATTTTGATGGCTTATCGAATAATCCTAACTGAGAATAATAATTCCGCCTACTCTTTTTGTTACACCAAAATACAGGGTGGATCCAAAACAATAAGGTTTTTGGGCAAAAAAGGGGGTCTTCAGTGTAAGATCCCTAAAATCTGGGGGCTTTTTACGGCATTTGGTGTGAGGATTTTCAAAATAAAAAGTTACCAAATTACACTTGTCTGGCATTGTTTCCCATTTGAAAATGTACTACCTCATCAGCCTCCGCCTAAACCGCTACCTACTAATGATCTTCTAACCCAGCCATTGGTGCAAGTGGCTATGTTTTTGGATTTCATTCTAATATCTTGAAAGATTTAAATTTTTCCCTTCAATTAAGCCACAAAACACTACTTTCTTAGAGTATGGGCAAGATTTGACAAGAAAATGAGCCCAAAACTAGAAAAATGTGACAAATCCACCCTTATTTGGTGCACAAAAAACACTCGTTTTGGACAAACCACCTCTCGTTTTTAAGCACCCCTACAATGTAGAATTACCTTTTGTGTTCCTTTTTTAATAAGCCACGAAAAACGAGTCCAATTTTGAAGTGGTTTACCCTGAAAACGAGTACAAAATGAGCAGTGCACCTAATGCTGGCATTATATGGCTGCTCTTTATTAGTTTGATCAATTATTGTATTGGTAGTTAGTCAATTATCTTGGGTACATTTGTGTACTCATTTTTTGTACTCGTTTTTGTACTCGTTTCTGACCAGACAACAGCTAATCCTCCATTGTGAGGAGACACTTAAAACCAGGTGGTTTGTCCAAAACGAGGTGGTTTATTTTTATACAGATACAAAGAAAGGTGGGGAAGTTGATTCCAAAACATAAAAATATACACACTTTGCTCAGTTGCCCACATGTTTACAAACATGTTTGTCTCATTTGAAGGTTAGTATTGTCATTACCATTTATCAAAAAGTGTTTATCAAAGTAATGTTTAGGTTATGGGTGGGATTTAACAAATGTTTTAACTTTTTGTTAAGAACAATTTTACATTTTCCACCCTATATTACTTTGCTGAAATTGATCACGCTATATAACAAAAAAGCAGCAAAACAAAAACAAACTTCAAACACATTTTACCCCCCAATTCATGGTGCAATGACATACTTAGATAATATTTAGGTCATTTTCTATAATATTTCAGCCCAAAATTGCAGCCAAACCTATTTTCCCAGATACTTTTGTACAGGAAACTGAAATTTCTTTATTTTTGCAGGGTGCCTGTCATTATGACACATAGAAGCCAAACCTGGGACGTTTGTACTTTATTTGGTAGTCCAATGTTACAAATGTTTAGGTGACTAGCCTTAACATTGGTATCAAAATACAACAATCATGGGGCTCAGTTTGAAATTAATAGGCCCCTTTGGTGTGGGGTTGTTACAAAAATAACTTGATAAGACAACGGTATAAAATGTTTTAGGGGTAAGTTATACTTTGCGCATCGTCACAATCTCCAAAACCTCAAGTTAGGTGGAAATCCATTTCGCCTTCAGGACCAACTGCATGTTTCATAATATTAATAGTGATAAATATAATGCACTTACAACCACATTTGCACTTAAAGTTCCTTGGGTAAATGACATAGTAGGATGGCTGGGGTCCAGACATCATGTCTCTTGCATGGATGAATCCATTCTCATACATGTTCCTTTATCATTGTGACGAAATAGGAAGAAAAACAAGGGAAAAACATGGTCAAGTCAAATTTATTTACAGTGTGCAGGCAATACAATTTCAGGTGACGGTTGCTTTTGTTCATGTACTTTTGTTTTTCAACAATATTATATTATGTGCATCAAGCAAAACCATTCCGGAAGTCGGGACTTTGAATTAGGAGATAAAGCCAAATAAAGGAAATGAATTCCTTTTGTTTTCCATTGTTTGAAGCCTTCAAGTTCCTACTCATTTAGAACTAGTGTTACATTTTTTTGTGGTTTTCTGAAAATTGTAAGTATTCAAATCAGAATATAGTTGTGAAGAAAACTAAAAATGAACATTCCCGACGTTCAGAACGATTTTGCTTGATCACATCACATATGTTTTTCAATCAAACCTCAAGAACAAGCATGACCCATTCAATTCAATCATGTTAGTGTCTCCCTAAAACAAACTGCCATAACATCGTAAGCTAAAACATGTTACCAACAATCTAGCCATAAAAGTAATTCTATGACCGTTTCCTAAATGGGATGTCTCAAAATGAAAGACACCCATTACTTCATGGCTGAATGAGCTCAAATGGAAGACGAAACTGCCCTTTTCAAAAGTCCACAAGTTTTATCAAAGCTACGGTTCAGTAATGGATGTACCCAAGTTACTGAAACTTTAACTGCAAGGCATATTGGGACAAGCAATGGGAATCACTACCTTACAACTAGTGTGTTTAAGATCTTACCACCACATCATCGGCTTGTGTTAGCTAGATAGAGTTTTGAGTGGAGAGAGAAAAATGCTTGGGAGGGAGATGTAAGTTATATGGAAAACAGGTGTAATATAAGGTGAAATGGCAAGAAAAGAGACAGTCAAGACTAAATGGTGGTGTCCTCAATGTGAATATGGAAAAGTAGGAAAAGTTTCAATATCATACAATTATTTCCGGCACTGATGTGCAGGCTTTCAGCCGATTTCTTTAAAACTGGGTCTCTTCTTTCCTCGGCGCATGTGTACTGACACTCGGAAATTTCCACCATCCACTGCTGGGGTCAAAGTGCTAAATAAAGAAAGACATCGTTCATTTGTTATCTGGCATACGTGGGGACTGGAAATTATAGTCACTGTACTCACATTCCGGCTACAACGGTAAAAAAAAATAACCAAAGTAAAAAAAAGAAATGTTTTTGAATATATTTTAAAAAGTGACTATTGTAACTCCAATTTTCAAACAGACCAACCTCTAGTATACCCATCCATACCAAGAATCTGTAACCTCGGGAATGCCGATTTTAAAAATATGACCTAATTTTACTTCCTTCACTTACTTCTTATCGTTCCAAACACTGGTTCTCAAAATGATTCCGCCAGATATGGGTACAACGTCTGTCTGCTTCACTGAATCCCGCAGTTCCTTATTTGTGCAATGTTGCTCAACAGTGGGCAAACCAAGATGGGGGGGTGTTCCATTGTCTGGTGCCTGTTCCAACACCACAGTAGTATCCTGATCTGCTTCTCAGATAGCCCCACTTCTGCAAGGAACACTTGATCGGCCAGTTCTGGTTCCATCTATTGAGGCATCACCATTCAGGCCCATGAGGAGTCATCTCCAGTTGGAAGAATGCTCACCAGGTTCCAATACAGATAGATGTTACTTGGTTGATGGCATTCCTTTCTTTTCCACAAAGGCGACTATCTTGACCTCCTAGAGACATTGTTTCAAGAGGTTGGACTTTGGCTTAAGAAAACTCTCTCGGGATTTAGGCGGTTTGCAGCAGGTATCTGTCCAGAATTAGGGTGCTTCAACACAAAAAACATTTAGTACTGTCAGCTACGCTCTTGATGCTCGCTACACTACGACGGATGTATGGTGGACCAATTCCTGCTTAGGATTTACAGTTTTCCGTTGGTGTTGGACGAGGCATCCTGTGATAAGATGGCAGGAGGCATTTAACGCTGAATCAAGCTTTTTGAGAGGTTTATCTTTCCCATACAGGGCAGGCATACTCTGCACATGATAGCACAGGCACGTGCCGTCGATCTTAGGGTTGTGGGCGAGCAACCCATCTGTGCCAGTGAGTTTGTTCAAGATGTTATTGCGTGAACATACTTTACTCTTTGTCTTCTCGATGTGGGTCTTATAAGATAGAGTGCGGTCCAAGGTACTCCTAGTAGAGCAGGGGTTATCACAGTGCCTCCATGGAGTTCCAGACCAGGTAACTTAAAGCGACGTTTTGCTTCGCGGTTGCGTAGATGAAAGCACAACACCTGTGTCTTGGGTGAATTTGCACGTAGGTGGTTTCCTCATAATAAGGAGTGAGTTCCTCCAAGCTTAAGAGAGTCTCTCTTCACAACTGTGAAGTCGGCATCTTGAGGGCTAATTCCAAGCTCGTCTGCATAGATAAAAACGACAGGTTCCTGCTCTTCTAGGTTGGTCGTTGGCATATATGTTGAACATGGAGAGGTGCAAGCACACTCCCGTGTGGTAGACCATTCTTCACCTACGCCATCAGCTCTTCTTCTCTCTAAGCTGTCCAAAGAACTCCTGTTTGCAAGCAATCCTTTGATTAACTCAGTCAAGCGGATATCCTTGATATTTCCAGGATCTTATGGAGTAGGCCATCGTGATTAACAGTGTCCTACGCTGCTATAGTCGACGAACACAGCTCCAGTTACATACCCTCTCAAACCATCCTCAATGTGGTTGAGTTTAGGTTGAGTACTTGGCTTGTTGTCTTTGCCTGGTCGAACCTGATTGTTCGGTATGAGGTTGTTCGTCTATCACAAGTGCAATACGATTGAGCAGCAGACGTTCAAAAGCTTGTAGGTTCTGGCTAGGAGTGACACAGGTCTGCAGCCCTTGGGATTGGATGGATCGTTCCCATGCTTTAGGAGTGCCATAACTGTGCTTTCCTCCAGAGCTTTGGGAACCTGTGGAAATAAGGCCAGCAATTGTAGGGCTCAAGAAGCCATTCCTTGCTAAAAAAACTGGGGCCCAAGACTTTTTTAGTTGCTCATAGAGATGTTGTCAAGGCCTACTGCTTTTCCCTGGTTGAAGTTTAGCAATACCGAGATCCAATTCACCATGTTGAAGGGGCGAGTGAAACACCAGTTTCCTTCACTAAAACTCTGTCACTTGTTTTTCTTGCGAGCAGTATTGAGTCAAGTCAAAGGAGGCACAAGCGGTAGAAAGTTTTGAATGTATTTTTACAATGTTTTAAAAGTATTGTCTTTCTGAATAATGTTACACAAACAGTTCTAAATTTCCAATGATGCGTCGAATTTAAATTTAGTTTTACCCCTTCGACATAAGACCTAGGCATACACGGCCAGCATGTGACATATGAATCCTGTGTGAAACTCGCACCCATAATGATTTGCAAGGGCCACTAAATTTGTTTGAATAAACTCGGCATGTGAAGTGCTAATATGTACATGTATTTAAATATTTAATCTTATAGTAATTGACAGAGTTTGTTTTCAATAATGGTGTTTCGAGACAATCGGCCTGTGGTTTTAATACCTTTTGAATATCTCAAACATGTTGCATAAAATTCATCTTTATCATAAACAAAAACTTTTGCTAATTTTAGATATTGGGATCGGAAGTTTGGAACAAGTAACTCTTGTAAATAAAAATCAGAATTAGAAGAAAACCAGGGGGTGCAAAGTTCTGAGAATTTTGTAATTCTGTACCTAGATTAATTTTTTTACTGTGTTTTATACAATCCAGTGCAAAATAATGGGAGATTTGTGACACTATTTGTGTTATTCATTGCTGTAAAATATAAGCTCAACTTGATCAAGCATGCAGCTACATGTCTGCAGCAACATTGCTTGGTGGTTAAGGGGAGGGTAATGAAGGAACGTAGAAAGAAGAACCATATGTAACTAGGGCATCGATTGTGCTTTCGAAAGCACGAGTACTCATCAGTGGCCATTTTGCTGACCACACGAACTATGACCCACAGGCTCCAGACAGCTGTATACCCACATAGGGCCTTAGGGTAGTGTTTTCTTCTGGCCAACTCTGTGGATTACGCAGTGATTTGTGGCACTACAAGAAAAGTTTCCATTTTCAAGAATGCCCCTTTAAATTGGCCCACTGACCTTTGACCACCATCTGGCTACACCTTAGGTCAGGAGTTCTTCTGACCAGGACTTGTGATTAAGCAATTGATTTGTGGCATAAACAGCAAAAAGGAAGGTTAGAGGGACTGACCTGTAATGACCCATGTGTGAAGCTTTAACCACCAGTCTGTGATACCATATATGGTCTTAGGTCAGCAGTTTTCTGACCAAGTCTAGTGATTATAGCAATTGATTTTTGAGACATAAAGAGGGTAAGAGCGACATGACCTTTAATGACTGCCTGCGTGACCCTTGACCCCAATCTGTAAGCACCCATATGAGGGCCTTGCATCAGGGTCTTCTTGACCAAGACTGGTGTTATAGCAATTGTGGCATAACAGCCAAACGGAGGGGTAGCGCTACATGACCTGCCAGTGACCCTGCGGACCTTACGCCGCGTCTGTGAACATCACATATGGGCCTTGGATCATCGGTTGCTTCTGACCAATTCTTGTGATTGTAGCAATTGATTTGTGGCAGAAACAGCAAGAGGGTAAGAGCGACTGCTGTATGACCCTGCGTGACCTTTGACCCCAGTCTGTGATACCCCATTATGGGGCTTGTGTCGCATTCTTCTAACCAAGTCTAGTGATTCTAGTAATTAATTTGTGGCAGAAACACAAGAAAGGAGGGTTAAAGCGACATGACCTGTAATGCCCCTGCGTGACCTTTGACCCCATCTGTAAACACCCCATATGGGGCTTGCGTCAGCGTTATCTCACGAAGACGGTGATTATAGCAAGTTTGATTTGTGGCATACACAGCAAAAAGGAGGGTTTAAGCCGCACATGACCTGTAATGACCCTGCATGACCATGCCGCAGTCTGAACAGACACATATTGGCGCTTGGATCTAACGGTTTTCTGACCAAGTCTTGTGATTGTAGCAATTGATTGTGGCAGAAACGCAAAGGTTAGAGCGACTGACTTGTAATGACCCCCTGTGTGACCTTTGACCATCTGTGAACACCTTGGGGGTGTGCAGTTGGATCAGGGGTTATTCTGACGAAGTTTGGTTAACACATCAGCCACATAAGTAACAATAGTAGCATTAAGAGGGGTTTGATGAGACTGCCCTTTTTGACCCCTAAATGACTTTGGCTTAAAAATCTGTGTACACCCATAGGCCAGTCACTTGCAAACATTGTGACCGAATGACATCGATAGCACATGCCACTGTGGGAAAGATAAAAGGGGTTCACGCGAGCAATTACCGCTGGTTTTGAACCCTCGTGACCCCTAAGTCAAACTGTTTACACCCAATATGAGCCTTGGGGCATGGGTTCTGTGGCCAATTCTTGTTCAATCTGACCAGCATCTGGCACTAGTATGCATTTTTGAAGCAAGGTACAAAAAGAAAAAAGAATCGAGAGGACAGTATATCAGCGCTGCACCGCATGATATAATTATATGTGAATGTGCTCTAAGAAAACCTTTCCGTTCTGCATTGGTCAGTTTCAGACGCCCTTTTTTTGCTGGGTCGTTATTCTTTTGTTTGAACCACCTAAAGGAACGCGAAATGTGCACATGGAGTTATTAGAAAAAACAACACTTTGACATTTATCTACCTTTATCCTGCATGCTTACACATACCAGCCCAAGATCGATCACATATGTCCCTCCCATATTCTAATAGGCACTCCATTGTTTATTCTGCTATCCCAACAAGTGGCTCAAGACAAAAGAAATCAAAGCCCGGGAGTGAGGGTCTTGATTACTGCCCAACTGCGACATATGAAGGGTTCTCAGAGCGCATCACACATGTCATCAATGCATCTCATTACTGTACAAAAAATGCCAAAGTGTGACCAACAAAAAAAAAAAATTTGCACTGATTTTGATCCCAAAAAGCAGGATCCTCTTACAGATTATACAAGAGGCTACCCTGGTCAAGAAGTACGTTTAGAACAAACTTTTTTGCATCCTGTGATGAAGTGTTCTGTGCTGGTTCTTCAGCAGGTTCCTCATTTTCAATCCATCACCGGACTCAGTATCATCATCTTGATGCCTCGCGCTGGTCCACCGACCCCTTCTGGCACTGGCAAAAGAACTCTTCCACAACTCTCGTATTTACATTTAATGTCACTGATATGTGGACATTGGAATGGAATCTCCCACTGCATGTTAATTTTCTTTTTGACCTTTGGTTGCCGACAAAATCCTGCCTGACACGAAAATCTATTTGCTTCGAGATGGACAAATGGAGCATATTTGCATGGCCCAGAGGTATTCCGAGTAACGGGGTATCTTTTGTCTAAATCAAGTCTTATGACAGCTACATTGGCACTTTCAATGGCACTGTTAGTTTCCTGCCAGGGGAGACTCTGGTGTTCATTGTTTCTGCACCCTGGAAGTTGGAAGATCGAGTCCATCTGTGGTTCCCAATTTCCTCTACAAAAACGAACATGGACCAGTTTTATGCTGGTTGCAGGTTGCTTCTGCGCATGTACCACATGCTTAATTCTCTTCACAGTTGTGAACATTTTACAGCTGCAGGCATACTGAATATGCCTCCTTCAAACACCTGACGCTGTGTGTGGACACAAGGGGTGTATTCTTCAGGAACTTTCCTGTGTTAAGGTCAACATCATACACACATGACATCCGCAGTGTCTGTGTGAAGGCGCCACCCTACCACCCCATACTCTTCCATTAGATTCTGCTTGTACAAGCAATATGGAGTGTTAATGAGTTAGACTGACTGACATATGGGACATCAGACATGGGGAAATTGTCATCTGTATTCACATGTCTTGTTCAGGGTGATGATGATGGTTGTGATTTGATGATGATGGTCTGATAACATGTAGACCCGATGATGGGGGCTGTTGTCCTGTTCTGAATTGAGTGACTGGATGACTTGTGTCCACCTGCATGTCTTTATGTGAAAATATGATAAGATTTCTGATGGATGTGGGCTTATAACAAAGGTCCTTATTGTCTTCCCTCATTCCATTGTGCAACATAGAAAATAAGCCGTTCTTCTCACTCCACCCCTTCCTTCTGGTGCTGTCATTTGACAGAAGATTGACTACCTTCTCCTGCTCCTCGATGTAGTCAAGTATTTCCAGCAGCAGCGACAGCCCATCAAGTGTCACCTCGTGGGGAAGGAACATGAGAAGTCTGGTGGTTCACAAACATGGCTGCAGCATTGAGGATTTCATATAATCCTGTCTGTATGAGATACCTGT
>JAMKCH010020170.1:0-58030 GCA_023653785.1 Ophioderma brevispina
AAGGCTACGGTTTCAGATAATATCACAAAATCTCAACATTTTTTAGGTAAGTCGGGGGACGAGGCTGTGGATCACGAAATGCCCCTTTAATAATAATAACTTGATAAATCAATAATTACAAACCGACGTTGCCCATTGTGAATCTTAGCAAATTAGCATCCAGACAATCACTATTCGTCAAAAGTCATGTGTTCCCAGAATATTTTCGAGTGGCATGTGCATGGCAGGTCTCCTGTCATTACTTTGCTGCAAAATTCTAGAATGCAGGCATGTTATGGACATCTGCTATCTGCCAAATCTGCAAACAGTTCATCCAAGTCATGCGTCTGGCAGGGATCGATAACCTTTTCTATCAAGAATTGCGGACAGTTCTTTACAACAGAAGTAGAAGTTAATTGCAAGTAACTTGCATTGTGGAGGAGAACGCCAAGAACTTGAGTGCGTGTTAAAGATATTGTGCCTGTGTAAAAAAATATAGCTACAAAACTCAGCAAAATGTAGTACTGTCTCCTTCACATGTAAATTTCCTCTTTGTAACTCTCTTGGATCCAGTAGTGAACATGGCTAAGAAGTAGTCATGACAGCACAGGGACAGCACTTGTGGGATAAAAGGTTCGGTCCAACAGTGAGCTTGAACATCACACAGGATACTTCTAACCTAAATGTTTTAGTTTTACGATGAAAGATTATGGTCAAAGCATGAAGCTGTCACTGACATTTCTGAATAGCCTGTGGCTGCTGGTGCTGTGACTGCTGGAATGAGATGACTCTGACTCCTCCCCACTACCAAAATCAGATTCCCATGATCCCAAGCGTGGAAGGTTGTTTTAATCTGAAATTTAACAAAAAGTGATTGTGATTCCAATTTTGTTTCCTTAATCATCATAAAGTTGTCAACAGCTAATTGTGGGTTTCCTACTTCATTTGGCATACAGTCGGCCGACGTAGTTCTTCGCATGGGCTTTACGCACCAGCTGCATGAATATATGTGTTGGTAAAAGCATGTCTCGGAAAGCCTGGCGTGCAGACATCGCCGACGAGTATTAACCCACCTTATTGCTTTCAGGCGAGTGGGTGCCTTTGTACGTGAGGGGTGTATGTATTTTGCTGAGGAGCATAACTTTTCCAATAAGGTCAATTTAAATTTCAGATTATTTTACAATTTGACTCCTGACCGTTGACCTTGATTTGTGACTTTGACCTTGATATGTGGCCTTTGACCCTTAAAAACAAATAGTGTTTGCATGTTAAATTCCATCAACCAAGTTTGATTCCATTTGAACTTCAACTTTTAAAATGGGGTCAATTTTACATTTTCCAGAATATCTTGCAACTTGACTTCACATGAGCTTTGACCTTGGTACTGTGACCTTTGTGGGGGATGGGGGATGCCGGTTGCACCTGTGACCCAAGTTTGGTTTAAATCCATTCAAAGTAGTGGATACAGGCAAATGTTAGCCTTTTTCACAATAACAGGACATCAACAACAGTGGACAAAGTGATCACCTATGTGTCTATGCCTTAGGGCCCGACCGACACAAAAACCCCTTATTTGGGGGCATTTGGTCTCTCTCTCACCCAAAGACCCCTATTTTTTTTAGTTCGTCTGTCACCGAATGCCGCAGGGTTTGGAAGTGCGAGCCCATATCCATTTCATATGTGATCCCCCCTCCCCGTAGGTTAAGAATGACTTAGGTAAGATTCAGCTACTGACAGGGAGGCGGCCAAGAAAAGACTCCCAATACCACGACCCGTCGCCATTGGTTTAACAAGTAAAGCGAAAATTTGACAAAAAATTCTGAATTTTTACACTGTGCCAAGGAATATTTTCTTATTCCCAAACCGTTGGAGTTGAAGAATCAACTCCACTTGAAAGGTTCTTTATGATTTGTATGTAGAATCCACGAATGAGGAAGAGGTAGTATGTGGGTCATGGGAAACACCATGACCGACCCACATCAAAGCACCTAAAAAAATTGGTTTGTAGTTTGGCCACTCTGTAATTGCTGTAATCTTTTGACATTGTGGTGATTGCTGCTATAATAAATGAGATTGGCCGCCCACGCCCATGGACTAATGATGGCGAAAGTCCATCTTTCAAAGATCCCACCCCGTACCACCCCCCCCCACAACGCGCCTTCATTTCTCAAGAACTTAAATACTGTTTTTGACATTGCCATTTCAAAGGAACAATTACATTTAATTTTATTTTATATTGTCCCTGCGACGATAATACCAGAATCAAGCAGGGTTAGTAGAGGAGCGATAGATATACAATCTATAGGTGTTAGATATCGTGCTTTCCTCTACCAACCTGTTGTTAAAGTTTAGTACAATAATTGTAAGAAGACATAATAATAATGGCAATCATTAACATTGGCCAAATAAAAAAATATTGGAGCACGAAAAAGATTGAATTTATGTAGAAAGAGGATATGAACAAACGTTTTTCAGGGGCTAAATGGGGCCTCATTTCCAAAATTACTAGTCAGTACGCTATATCTCGGAGTTATGCTTAGAGAGCACATCATTGGACAATATCATCCTTAATGTCCTTTGGAAGTAAACAGTATTTCGTGTTATCACAAAGATAATGTTCTACAACCCATTGTATGAAAGAACTCAAACTATGACAAATAGTGTGGCTATAAAACTACAATTTTTGCCAAGTTGAAATAAAGTGAGACCAAACAAATTGATGAAGAGATGATTTGAATTATATTCACCAAAGTCACTTTAAATGTGCTATAGAAACCAATTAAGGACCCTTTATTTTTAAAATCTTCATAGGGCCGCACTAATTATTTCCTTCACAAAATGGGCAGAATGGAATCCCCTAATTGTTCTTTTGTGTGATGAATTTCCTGAAACCACTTCTGGCACTTTTTAATGTGAATGCAGAAAATTGTCTCCCTTGCAAAACTCTCCATTAGTGGTAATCTCTTTGTACATTTATTATTGTTCCTCAAGAACTTTCATCTCACATGAAAAAGATAGGCTCTATTTGTATGCCACCATGGCGTACCGACCTGGGGGTGGGGGGGGCAAGTTTCCCCCTCTGCTCGAAAAAGCAGGATTGTTGGTCGTGCAAAAATTCGGTACATCAAGTAAATTTAAATCGGAAGATGGTGTTCCTATTAGTACGATCCTCAAAATATTAATAAATGCTTTTAAACATTTTTTTTGTTGAGATAAGGACCAAAATAGCTTCAAAGAAACACATACGGCAAAAATTATTATGAGACTAGAACGAACCTTTTACAAATTGGTATTTTTATTATGAAAACCACATAAGTTCCACTGACGAGGTTATAAGTCATTACTAAGTTTAAATCACATAGAGTCCCTGTGTCATGATGATTAAAGAAACTAATTGTAAAGAGGGTTGCCAAAGAAATAGCAACGCCTTGCGAATATATTTCAATAGTCCTTTCTACTGAGTTGTTCCAGACCAATTGAAAATAGCAAAAGTGGTGTCCAATATATAAAAAAGATACAAAGAAGTATTTTCCAATTATCGACCTGTTTCTGTTCTTCCCTGCTTTTCTAAAATTCTCGAAAGACTAGTGTTTAAACAGATGTACGATATATTGCTAAAAACAAAATATTGAATGAATAAACAATTTTGATTTAGATCAAATCATTCTACATATATGGCAACAATTGATTAGTGATAAATGTAATGCAGTAGAAGAAAATGAAACTAACGTTGGGAATATTCTAATTTGTCAAAGCCGTTTGACACTATTAACCATGCATATTATTGCATAAACTAGAATATTATGGTTTTCGAGGTATTTCCCTGGAATGGTTTTAAAAAGCTACTTGGATAATAGAACACAATTTTGTCGATATCAATCATGTGCTTCATTGATCAAATATAAAATGCGGGTACCACAGGCTCCATTTGGGTCCTTTGTTGTTCATTTCTATATGTAATGAATTGTATGCCGTTTCTTGTTCTGGAAAGTAGTCTTATTTTTGCTGATGATACTACCTACTGTACTCCCATCCCAGATCTAGCCACAAAAATTGAATGTAATAAATTATTGATTAAACAAGAGATTAGTAACTGGTTCAGGGCAAATAAATTATCGGTCAATGCGATCAAAACCAATTATATGTTGTTGGGATCGCCTTATATAACTTCTAATATTCCAACAGGAACTGAAGCAATGATGGCAAGACAAACTATAGTGATGCTACAAAATATTAATGTTGTTCTTGATAATGTGGCATTGGAGAGAGTTCACGAGACCAAATTTTTGGGGTTTCATCGCTTACATCTTATGTGGACACATCACAACTCGATCAAATATCAAAAATATTTTTTTTTTTTTTTTTTAATATTACCTTTAATACAAATATCATGACTGTATTATACTCAATTTATATTGTACCTAGTAGTACCTTAACAAATTCGGGTTCTTAATATGGGTAGTCTAATAAATATATTTTAAGATAAAATATTGTAGTCGGAGCAAAAATGGGCTGTAAGCGATTTACACATAGCATTATAAATGCCATTCTGGGCCATTATTTTCAAAATTCAATTTGTAAACCGCTTTGTCTCATACTCGCGGGAACTTGGCAGTATTTAGTACAAACCTATACTAGCCAATTACCAAACGCAGAGCCTTTTAGAGTACTTTGTAA
Source organism: Ophioderma brevispina (assembly GCA_023653785.1). Classification (NCBI taxonomy): domain Eukaryota; kingdom Metazoa; phylum Echinodermata; class Ophiuroidea; order Amphilepidida; family Ophiodermatidae; genus Ophioderma; species Ophioderma brevispina. The sequence continues at coordinate 4,657 of JAMKCH010020170.1, forward strand.
AACATGCCAAATACATATACCATACAAGAAATGACCACAACTATAGGTATTTATCATAATAAGAAATGTTTTTCCGACCGCGCTGTGAGAAATTCTGGACCAAAATTCTGGTATTCTTGGGACAATGATAAGCAAGACGTGTAAACTTCAGTGTTTTTAGAGGTCATTTCAAATCTGTACTTATATCTGACTATAATGAGTTTTTGTTGGGCATGTCTGTTTTTGTGTAGGTGTATTGTTCTTTTGTTTGGTGTTTATGAAAAAACTTAGGTTTAGGGGGAGGATCACATCTGCCTTATTCCTTTCGATCATCTCCTCAATATCATTGTCTTTTGTGTGTTTGTAAGATTTATGTGATATATTGAAAAAAGTTGATTGATTGATTGATTGAAAAGCAGGCGATATAGATCAAATATGCATTTTCATATCCCTCTTTTTCGGGGAATTTCAAAACCAATTTAAGCCTAAATTTGGGCAAAAATTGAAGTAAATTCGGCGTTTTTTGCCATTTTCTTCAAGTTAAGACTTAATTGGACCAAATCATCGGGACGACTTAACGATTTGAATTGCCCCCTCTGGCGGGACGACTTGGAAATTTTTTGCCCCCTCTGGATCGAAAGCCCTTTCTTACGCCATTCCACATCTTTTTGTCCAAGTTTATGCAGACAAATAGATTACATTAGAATACCTTCATGGGCAATATGTTCATATTCACAATGTTAACTGGACACCAAATCTTTCCGGGTGACCGTTTTTACGGGACGTACCCAAGTCAGAAAAGTAAACGCCTCCCGTGGTTCATAAAACACTTCACTTCACACAATGACTATTTGTAAGAAGAGGGCCTTGACCAGATGTAAATTCAAACAATGATTTTAATACATAAATAAAATCTAATCATCATCGTCAACAAAATACAATATTAACAGTACAAATTATTATCTCTCTTACCTATTTAAAATCAAATTAAACGCACATCATCGCATCAATTATAGGTCAAAGTTGTTCTTGTTGGGTGTGCACAAGTCTCTGTAGAATCAGGTTCCAAATAAATCATTGCGACACAATTCTTGCCTGGCCAACAGTTTCATAGACGCGAATCGCAGAAGTCCATTTGGTCTAGACCGGCGGGCCGATTATTTGCATAACTCGTAGAACTTGAAGAACTACTGTAAGTATAAAACTGCACTTGGCATAAACATAGTTCCACAGGTACTCGCAGTGCGTTAAGGTTGACTCTTGGTAGAGGCAACTGGACCATACACAATCCTGCTGGTATTCTAATGTTAGCCTTTGTTTTTCCAAAGCAACCAAATTTTTGTGCAGCTCTGATGATCCTGGACGACTTTTTCAGAATAATATAAATATAATAACAGTTAACAAAATCAAATGTTATGCAAAGTTCTCCACCTCCTGTTTGAGAGGTCTACATTCGCTGAAACCTCCTTGTCATTAGTTTTCAACTGGCAAAGAGAAATGACTTGCACCAGAATTTGGTTCCTTAGCAAATGTCCCAATGATGCAACAAAACAAGCGAAGACAAGACTGCATTTCGCAATCTTTTCAGTTTGCTGAAACATTTAAGGAAGTCCACAATCTCCACACTGCACCTGATATGCTTTGAGTTAGCAATTACACAAAGTCCAATTGTTTCAAGGCAACAGTTGTGCAATCTTGCTTCCTATAGGTACACAAAGAACCTATTGGTATAGTTCTTAGAATGGAGAAGATAAAACACTAGTGCTCCTAACGCGTAACAAAATCCGTATTTTTGTCAACGTAAGTAGGTATCATTGGTCGCAGGAGGGGTAAACGGGCCCCCTGTATCCACCAATTCTCTCTCTTTCCTAGCTCGCTATCGCTCTCTCCTCTCCCCTTCCCCGCTCTCTCCACTTCTCTCCCTCTATGACTTTTTCACAACTGCCATTGCGAACTTTTTTTAAACACGGGCCCCTATGACCTCGGGCCCCCTAGGACCCCGGACCCGGGGTCAATTACTACTCCTTTGACCCCCCCTCGGCGTACTGGAAGCGGTTACCGCAACATCAGATGCTGAGACTTTTAACATTAGTGGCCTTCTTTGTAGAGACTCAGTGTGGCTAGAAGGCCAAGTGCAGATTCTTTTTATGATTGTTTTTTCTGTTCCTCCACATTACATTTGTACTGTACTTCAGAAGGTGTTGTGAAGATAGAGGAAAAGCTGCTGAGGATGACGAGTCATCAGTATCCAAGGAGAACATGAGTATATGCGGATATTACTATGAGCAGATTGCATCAGGGAGAGGACACAAATACAAGGCAAAGAAGTGAAACAAGGCAGTTATCCGCACGGACTGTGGTAACTGGCTGCTTCCTCTTTTCGTCTTACCCTCGAACTAATAAAACGTCTTCAGGGGGGCGGAATGGGCCGGAATCAAAATCGGAGAAGGTAAGCAAGCATTAAACCTGATTAGTCATTAGACCAACCACTTGTTCTTCATGAGAGGGTACATGTGGTGCAAGTGGATCAGCGCTCGGCTCATAAGCATAGGTTGTGGGTTCGAGCCCCGAGCCCCGCTGTTCGCCAAGTGTTTTGCACTTGGGCATAAGGCAACTTTACCTCGCTTGCCCTCTCCACCACCCATGAGTATAAATGGGTACAGCATATGCTGGGAATGCCAAAACAGACTCGTGTGGGAGGAGTGGCGAACCCCCCACCAGCAACATTAATGAGGGAGTCTGGCCAACGCCAATGACAGAGAGATGGGCCTGCGGGCGCAACATTTTGCATTGTTCTTACTGACTCATACAGAAAATCTTCTTACCTTCAATCCCGATGTTGAATGTAACAATTATAATGCATTAACATCGCCAGAATAGCACAGGTACTAGGATGCGGTGCATGATGCAAAATGTCACACCTGGATTGCGTGAATTGAAATGAGTAATGAAATATGAATTGCAAGCAATCAAGAAGAAGAGCATGTGCATGTCCCATATGCCAATACAGATAGCAAATGAAACCTAAGCACACACACCGCCTTACCAACACAGAATTTGGCTGACTCCCCCTCTGAAAGAGTGGCTCCTGTAAAAGGCTGGCCAGATTAGCGACCTACATAGAGGAGACGTCATCCCACGGAACCAGCACCCCCCTCGTGAATAAAACACGCACGGCGCATACTGAGAGTTTACTCTTTAAGAAACTCCCAAATATACAATGAAAGGTACTACAAGGCTTCAGAGCAGCCCGAGCCATTTGACCCATTCGCCACCCTCTTGGCCCGTGACGGGCCGACAAGAGGAAGGGGCAACGCGGGTGAGCAGAGACTGAGGAGGGCGGAAGAGCCCAAATCCTCAGGAACTCGACGGCTACAGTACTTTGCGAGAAAACCCACGCACAGCATAAGGACAGGAAGACCTGAGTCATCAACCGTTACCTAATGCGCCAGCCCACCATATCCCCCTCACTTGAGCCCCAAGGCACCGAGTGTGATGAGCGGAAAAAAGGAGAATCTAGCGAGGCCGACATAAGCTCACTCACTCGATTTCACATCTCTAGAATGAACGCCTCCCTGAGGGTAGCTTCAGGATTAGTGGCAGCAACCCCGGTATCCAATTAATCCCAACCAGAATTGAAAAGGTCAACCAGAAGAATGACCCCATTCTGGGCAACATCCAATAGTCATACCATGCCTATTTCATCATGAAATGAAAAAGCATCAGAAAAGACTACCCGATGTTGCCCTGAGACGTTGACCACCTCAAACGAATGATCAGTAAACTTTTGAAAGGGTGCTGACAAGAATTCTCAGCAGAAACAATGTTGGAGATAGTATCGATTAACAGTACCAGCTTCAACATTTACCCAAGCCCACCTTAACAACTGGTTGATGCAGCCAGGAGGTAAAAGAATCTAAACATATTTTCCCGAAAACTATAAAGTTTTAAGGAAATATCCCAAGTAAAAGGGTATTGGCATGAATGCCTAGCCGGTCCCTCGATGCGATTCCTGGGGTGCTATGATACAAATGACTAGGGGGATGCGACCGGCAATGGGAATTCCGGGATTGGCATGACAAGAAGAAAAGGTCACCCTAAGTGGGGGGGGATAAAATCCCATTCTTGGACCGGTCGTGGGGTCGTGTGGGGGCAATGGGCATTTCTGGCAAATTGTGCATCAATGTAGGGATGCTTCTAAGGATAAAGAGTGATCCCGTTTGGACGTAGTGTCCATACAAATCGTCATATCCTATCAGGCTGGAACATCACAGGTAAAAGAAGGTGTACTGTGGTGAAACATCCAAGAAACCCAAAAGATTCCCTCGGAGTCGTTATAACGAAGGTTAGTTGGGATTGTAATAAGTCCATCTGCAGCACCATGCCAGACCAAGAGTGGAACTATTGAAAGGTAATATGATAACATAATAGTCTATCCCACCATGTAACAGCAACTCTGCATCTAGCGGTAAAGACTAATAACCAATCAGAACATCAGAGGTAAAATATACATATAATGTATAGTATATAATCCTCCATGATCAGACCAATCCAAGCCAGACCTTGATAGATTGGAGTGATTACCCTTTCAACCATATAATTGAAAGCAACCAATAGTAAAAATAAGTCCATGGCATTTGAGTCAATAGCAAATACTCATTTATCAACCAAATAAGCCCTTTTATTCAGAGAGCGATTTAGAGGTTGCACTTGTCATTCAAATAAAGGCAACAAACCAGCTGTGGGTGGCCGGCGAAGTGCCTTAAACGGAGCTGAATTCCCTGCTACAGCGTGAGAATAAAAGACCCCAGTGGGGAGCGGGCACCAAAAGCCGACCCAGCGAGAGGCTCGGCAGCCCATGCCACACACACTCAGTTAGAGATTAAAAGCCGACCCCAACCCGGCCACATTTACGATATAGAACTATGACGCCACCCATGAAGCTAGCTACGGAGCCGCTACCGCAAGTGAAGACATAAGCTATACCCCGAGGTAGGATTACCCCAATGCATGCTGTCCCGACGCAAGCGTTGGAGAAGGGGACGACATCGGGGGGGGGGGGTGGGGGGGTGGGGGGTGGTACAGTCCCCGGCGAATTGGGTTTCGTTTTCCCACAACGACTCATAACACCTATTAGGATTGTCCTGGTGTAACAAAGCGACACGGCTTAAAACCACAGTACTCTCCATCAAGTCGATGAAGCGATGCTCCCATCACCCGAATCGGAATCGGAAGGGATTGAGGCGAAGATTAAGGGCGAAGACCTGAACCAATGGCAAGAACAACTCCCGCCAAGTCAGAATACGATCGTTGTTGAAGCCTTGGGATGTACTGGTCTTATGGTATGAAAGTATATAATACGGCAAGTACATGAAAGACATGTACCCCGGTAAATAAAAATAACCAAACTACACAGTGTCCGCTGCGGAAGTAGTCACACGCAACCTCCGCATCACGCGCCCCGAACAGGGAAAAACGCAAGGGTGTACACTGCAAGAATAACTAAGGACAATTTCCCACCAATTGTCACCTTACAGTCTTTACTCTGGCGCCGAGATCCGATTGTCAACGGTACTGGACTTGAAAGCAGGGAGTCGGTATACCGTGATGACAGATGACAGAGAGGTTACACTGACATCAACCCGGTTTTTTAAAATGATTCAAAACCCGGTTGACCCTCCTGCGACACGTGCAATACGACGCTAGCCACCCAGCGGGAAGAGACGGACCAACCTAGTTGGCCAACGCCCCAGGCGCCAGGTTGACTAACGGCATGCCGTGCGCATTCCCCCCTTTGTTCCCGCCAAGCCAATCCACGCGGATCGGCTTTCACGGGCATGCAAGGGTGCCGACCGACTGGAGCCCTAACAGGCGGCGGAGGCCTCAAGTCAGTGCCCCATTCCCCAGAAACCCGTGATCCCAAAGAAAGGTTTCAAACTCCTGTGAATAGGCATTGTCTCGCTTATCGATTCGTAAAATCCGCGCGCCGATGAATGGGTTAGTGTATCGCTAAATCCCCTGAGAGGATTTAGAACGGACCGACATCACAAAAGGCTAAACGAAATGCTATCTGCCCAGCCGAAATCCTTGCTGCAGGGACCGAGGCCATCGGGGGGGTGGAGACCAGTGCAGTAAAAGCCAACAAATAACCCATACAGAACGGACAATGCGTAAGGCTAAACTCGCCGCAAATCTCTCGAAACTTAACCCCTGTGATAAATGGTCCGTTGTAACACTAATTTCTGCAGAGAAATTAGCAACGGCCCATCAACACAAGGGTTCGATCGAGAAACTCATCCTCTGCTAAAATCCCCGAAGGGATTGAGGCCACCGGGGGATGACCAGCAAAGCAGGGGCCGGCCGACTAGTGGCGCCAGCCCAGCCTCGCTGAAAATGGCAAACGTTCCTGCCGCCAAAACTCCCTGTGGGAGCGACAACCTAATGAGTGGAGGCCAGCGTAATTGAGTCCGGACAATCGCCCGTACTAAACAGGCAAAGCGTGGCCCAATATCGCTGATGAAAACACCCGTCAACGGAGACATTGATCCTGAATGGGATTCAACCCCCAATTGTCTCGGAAAACTTGACCGGCAAATCCCTCAGTGAATGGTCCTTGGTTTGGTCTATCGGGATTACAGACATGCGACAGCAACGAGGAGATTGCCCGGGTGTCAAAGCGACTGTAAGCCGAATCACCCCTGCGAGGATGAAAGCAAAAGGCATCGAGACCAGTAGTTAAAAGCCCTAAACTGCCCTATAGAAAAGAGAGGAAGAGGGCCCCAATCGCCGCCCTGGTGGCGTTCGTGAAGCACGAAGGTGCTTGCAGCGGGAACAGCCAACCGGTAGACGCTGCCACGGGCGATACACAAACACCAGGGGGTGCAAACTCTGTATCAGCGGGTGAACCCCCGCTACCGCAGCGGAGGAACTCGCCTGGGTACTATGGCGGTGGTATTATGATCATGGGTGTTACGAAGACGGCTACCAAGCGCCCAGTATCTGTCAGTCAACGCACCCCTGAGGTGCGGGCGACTGACAAGACACCAGGCCCAAAGCCTGTGTAACGGCGGTGAACCTCCGCTTATAGCAGCGGAGGAACTCCCACTCATTACGGTCAATATCCTTACCACCGTCCAAGTTACCGAAGGGACAAAAACACCAAGGCTATACCCCGGTCCCACTCCAGAGCAAACCAGGCGCATAACGAGAGACCGATACGAACAGCGCACCTATTTGACCCGGAGTAAGACCAGCGGGTAATCACGTGGGTGTGGGTCCCGGACGCGGACTCGGTCGAACAAATCACATACAGCCGCGGCCTATACAGGGAAACAAACTGGCCTGAGCACGCACAAGGCGGGGATACCCGAATACAAATTTACTAGGTCTAGATAGAAAATTGATATAGCCTATAAAAGCAGTCCAAACATCCTACAATCCTTTAACAAAGTATACTCGTGACACAAGGGCTGCAAGAAAGCATAAACCCTAACTCGCACCAGACGCAATGAGGAGCAACAAATCCTTGGTACCGGTCGGAAAATGCATCTCGGACGTCAACAACTATTTTTTGTCGCGAAAATGACTCTCATTGCACCTCATTGCATCTGGGACGTCTTCCCGGAAAATGACGCAATGTTTCTCATTGCATCTGGGGCATCTTTCCGGAAAATGATGCGATGTTTCTCATTGCATCTGGGACGTCTTTCCGGAAAATGATGCGATGCTTTTCATTGCATCTCGGACGGTTTGCCCGCAGAAGATCGAACTTGGCGCAATGCTTCTCATTGCATTCGGACGCGATGTTTCTCGGTGCATCTGGGATGTCTTTCTGGAAAATGATACGATGTTTCTCATTGCATCTCGGCCGTTAACGACTGAAAAAAAAAAAAAAAAAAAAACTCCAGAGCAAACCAGGCGCATAACGAGAGACCGATACGAACGGCGCACCTATTCGCCCCGGAGTAAGACCAGCGGGTATCAGCGTGGGTGTGGGTCCCGTGACGGCGACTCGGTCGAACAAATCACATACAGCCGCGGCCTATAAGGGAAACAAACTGGCCTGAGCACGCACCAAGGCGGGGATACCCGAATACAAATTTACTAAGTCTAGATAGAAAATTTATATAGCTATAAAAGCAGTTCCAAACAATCCTACAACTCCTTTAATTCTCATTGCATCTGGGGCATCTTTCCGGAAAATGATGCGATGTTTCTCATTGCATCTGGGACGTCTTTCCGGAAAATGACGCGATGCTTTTCATTGCATCTCAGACGGTTTGCCCGCAGAAGATCGAACTTGGCGCAATGCTTCTCATTGCATTCGGACGCAATGTTTCTCGGTGCATCTGGGATGTCTTTCTGGAAAATGATACGATGTTTCTCATTGCATCTCGGCCGTTAACGACTGTACGCTACTTATTCCTTTGCCGGGAAAAGGTCTGAGATGCAATTAAACACAAAATTTGTTTCTCATTGCATCTGGGCCGTCAAAAAAAATGCTTCTCGTTGCATCTGGGACGATGTTCGGCAAAACCACCCGAGCCGGGTTAGGGTTAAGGAAACTAGGTAGTAAACCCACAAGTGTACGCTCATTGTGTGAAGGAATGATCGTGCATAAATTATAAAATGTAAACACACCGGGCGCCATTTTGAAACGAGAACGAAAAACGTGCCAGCCCGTTCACAAATTACAATTTCCACAAGCATTGTAATCACAAATATACATGTTAAAATATATAACACATAATATATGGATAGTAGTATAGTGGGAAAAAAAGGACTATCGATTTGAACGTGGCAACAGAGCCACGCCCTACGCTAGCCCACCTATGGGTGTGAATTATGCGGGTATGTGTGTAGACAAAACCCGACGCGAAGAAAATACCGACTTCGCAAACGAAAAATGACAAAACTACGGCCCCAGGGACGTAAGGAATGACATTTAACAGATTTTCACAAGGTTCAGGGCCACCAAGTAATATTTGAGTAGATTCAGCACTGTCATAAAGAACATTTAGGACAACATTCAATATTCATTAACTACATTTGAAGCAAGGTGATTAATATCCAGAAATCTTAAAAGAATGTGACCATTTGGTAACATGTGGGGTCAAAAAATGTCCTCTCCATATTTAGGCCAATAAAGCTTAACTAAATTGATAGATTGATTTATGATGTTTTCTGTAAAAACTCTAGTTTATGTTATATGCATTTTGGTAGTATAAACACTTGGTGGCTACCCCTTAAGTTTTCCTGTATCACATGATCAAAAGTTAGAAGTCAGTGTTCCGTCAAAATCTGTCCTTCCAAAAACATGAAGTGTTTCACTAACCCATAAATTGTTCCCTGAAGACCTCACCACATCCCAATTTTGGAAACTTAATGCTTGACACTTATCTAAATAACAAAAACATAAATACGGAAAATAATCAAGCACTTTGTTTTTTTACCACCAAATTATAAATGAATGATTGTGTTCCGTCAAAATCTTGTCCTCTCCGAAAATTGTGATCAATATACAAATGTTCATGAAGACTGTGATGCTTCAATTTTTTTGAATTTACACTTCTTGGCTTGCCTATAATGCAAAAACAAGCATATTGAGAATATTCATGACATTCATTTTTCCACCCCCCAAATGAGACAGCAGAGGTCCCTGATTGTAAAACAACCCTTAAATGGATCCAAAGCACTCACTAAAAATACCTTCTAAAATTTACTACGCCGTAGCTCGCCAAATCACTTTTTAATGGTTACCGTTTGGTAACATTACTCCAGAAATTCTAAAATTCATCATGCAAAAATCCCTTAATATTACACTAAATTTAGTAAAAATATGATAATTTCATTTAATTTGGCAAACACTATTTTTTTGAAAAAAAATCATGTAACCACATTTAAAATTCTGGGACCCATACAAGGTCTGGGAAGGGGTGAAACACCAAATTTTTATACGTATTTTCTCACATTTTCCAGAAAGGTAACAAGCTGGCAACCCAAAAGACTGACCCACGTGCAACAACCAGAACTAAACAACCCTTTCAATGAAAACTCATCAACCTGCTTCTTTCCACCATGTTACTTCATTGTAGCCCTTACTGAACAGTGAACTCCAGATAAATTGTACACGATATGGCCAAATGTTGACATTTTCTGTGCAATATTGACCTTTTCCCTTGACCTTTTTCCCCTACCCCCTGACAGACCCAGGGGAGAACCCTGGGGGAATGAATTACATGGTTCATAGGGGGGTTCCCCTCCTACAATATACCAAAGTTTGGCTACTCTAGCTAATCCAGAAAAAAGATATGCCCAAATGTTCCAGGGTTAACATTTTTATCACAGACATACGGACGGAGCCCATTTTATGGTCGCCTCCAGCTCCCGAACTTCATTCGGCGGGGATAGTCCCCTCACAAACTTCGTTCGGTGGGGACAATTATGCATTCTTACCCGAGATTGTCTTTGTGTTATTACCCAAAAATGAAATATAGGGTTTTCAACCAAAAATAGGCAAATTGCAGATAAATTGGGGCAAAAATATATTTCTACATTTAATGCAGATCACTGTAGACTTGACTTGGACAAAGAATGAAATGTTTTGTATCAAATTCATTCAGCATGTAGTACATGTACGTCTATTGCAACTCCGGTGAAATTCAATCCTCTGTCCTCCTTGCCTAGTTCACTCATCATCTCAAGCATAATGCAAAACCAGATTATCTTTGGCAAAACACACAGCCCAGGTTTCAATGAGCTATTAAATTGGCAAAAATTCAGTGCACAGTTGCCATCAGCTTCATCCTGTGCTTATAGGCTGACTCAGATTCGAAATATATTTTTTCTGTGTAATGATTAAAAATAGTTGACTGGAATTAAAGCTAGTCACCTAAAATCCTCAATTCCAAAGTTTGAGGTGAATTGGATTTTTCATTTCGATGCAGTAACATTTATGTACAGTATAACAGTGCCACAGGATACTGTGTATAACAAAAATTCTGGATCCGGAAATCTATAACAAAGTTGTGATTTTCTATATGAAGGACTTCGATTTCAGCTTAGCTATTTCACACAGTGGTTAGTATAAGGACAAGTATTATGTTTATGCAAAAAAACACGATTTGGGCGCCCTCCTCGGGAAATCTCTGAGTCAGCCTTTAAAAGGAAGTGTGTTTAAAGAGACATGAGGAGATTTCCAGGAAGAAGCGCCCCCAATTTTTCTCGAATCCCGTTTTTTTACATATTTGGAATGCTTACCAATGTATTAGATCACACCTGAAGTGAATAAGCTGAATACGCTGTCTTTATGTAATAAGATGATGATTTAGTAGTTTCTGTCGTGCACGACAGAAGTCAAAGCATGGTTTTCTATGGGGAACATTTACGATAGCAGGCAAGTTCAAAACAAGGTTTGCAGTTTTCTTTTGCACCTGTTTGTCCAATAAACCTTCGAAATGTTCTCGGTAGGTTGTCTACAACCGATCCAGTGAAATTTGAGAGAAATTTGTATTCTAAAAAAATCTCCTCCTGTCACGTTAAGGACACATATTTTACTAACTTTGTTATTCTAGTCCCAGTTAGGTATTAAGCAACCTCTCCTACTACTATCTTCTTTCCAAATTCTTGTCAACACCATTTTGAATTTAATTGATAAATTTCTATTTTTTTTCTGATCGTTCCTGCCCAAGTGAACCGCCCCAACAGTTTGAATTATCCATACTCTATCCTCGCTAAAAAATGACGGCAATTTGTTGACCCATCGAGGAAAGAATTTATAAAAACATTTTAGCTGCAGTGTTTTTTTTTATAGAGGTTGATTTTTGGCAAAATTGGTAGATGTGACACAAATGGGTCCCACCTTTAAAAAAACATGACCTCAGGCTTCCGTTGCTATTCCTTAAAAAAAGCTTATTCACAAAATTTTAGTAATCCCGATCTTGTGGTTTTGTGTTATGTTAGTTACAGTAACATGTAACCCAGTACTACGGTACTGAGTTACAGAACGTTGGCTTCATTGACCTCGCCATTTACCTAAACTCAGCGAAGTTCAACTTTCAAGAGGTCTAATTTGTTTTTAAATTTATTTCACTCACCCTCAAGTATGTCCATGCAAGCATGTGTGTGTCTCATAATTTATATGAGATTTGTTGATGTCATTTCACTTACCTATTCGAAAATCCAAAAAAAAAAAAAAACAGAAATTTTCATCGAATTCTACTCATGTTGCCTCAACAGACCATATCGTAAGATAGAAATCGCAAGGACTCATGGGATTAGTATGCACACCACTGGCGAACCATGCATTCGGTGTGTTTAGCGTCAGTGATTCTATATATTTCCTTGACAAGATGCTAAGCCACACACCCTCTGTGGAGAAATCTAGCCAAAACTTGTCTGGGCGGTCCTTCTTTTAACATAAATTGACTAATGCTGTTTTACGAAGGGGTTTCTAAATTGCCGTGTTTTTTTTTTGTGTGTGTGTGTGTGTGTATTAATTACTTCAGAAGGGAAGTCTCTAGTATTCTGTGTGCACCTGTCATTCATTGCTCATGCAATCACGGTGTCCGGCATGTGTGGCCGTTATTTCATGGGTAGTCGGTGGTAGCCAAGAAATCACAAATTTAGCCGTCGCCATGTTGAATACAAAAAGGGTTATTTATGAATTGTTAGGCCGGGGGGGGGAGGATGCCCCGATGGTCGATTACTAAGGTTGGATTTTGGAGGTTGACAGGCTCTCTGTGGAGCTCTATTGGAAAAAATCCCATCGGCATTAACAGGCCTGATTGATTCCTCCAATCCTCGAATTCATTCAATTTTGACCATGCAAGAAGACCTCATTTAAAGCAATTTTGTTCTGCGACTTTTAGCTTCGTAGAAGAACTTTGGAGAAAAATGAATTTGAAAAATTAATTTTCGCGCCATTTCAAAAATCCCAGACTGCTGAGAAACGTTATTATTCAAATTGTTCTCCTTCTCATGTATATGGTGTCCTACGACGCAGATTGACTCCACGAGGTCCGAGCACGAAGTATACAAACATACACGAGACTACGGCGCTCATGCAACACAACGTACCCGACGTATTGAACATGGATCTGGCTCATATCGCACCACATTTTGCTCAAATTTCCTTTCCAGACCTGATTGTTCATAGTTGATAGCATTTGCTCATGATGAAGTTAACGTATAAGTTTTAGGGGGGTGTGGCCTTTTGCAGTCGTAAACAGGGTACAAGTGCACCCTTGCACACATATAGGGCTAAATCTAGGGCAAAAAAACAATAATTATCGGGATTAAATATAGGGAGAAGTCAAGAAAATTATAGGGAAAATATAGGAATTTGTATGTATTTTTACGTGGAATGTGATCGCTTTCCATTTTTATATAGCAGTATTTTAAGTCAAAGAAAGATAGGTGCCAAAAAATGAGCCGTCTTGGGCTGTTGGAACTATATACATGAAGATAAATTCCCCAGTTGTAGGATAAATAAAGGGGGGGATGCTTTTGACTGTGTACCTATCCCTATGTGGATTTGTTTTGAGGATCTGGGTTTCCTGCAGAGTATAATTATTTGAATCTGATCATATAAAGTCAATCCATTGAAGTTTTGACCTTATTTTGATTTGGACCCAATATCCATAGGTCAGAGGTGTTGTTTCTGAAAGTTTTAAATTATTCATTTTGAGATTCATTTGAAACCCACACTTTACAGGCGAAAATTGTACATGTGCCTTCTTGCTATCTTCTGGCGACACAAATAGTTGTGTATTTAGAAGTGGTTAATAGCCTCAGCTATATCCCGCTATCTTTATCAACAATAAATGTAACAAATATGTCAATTCAGCCTGAATCCATATTACACCAATGTATCATTAACAAGGGAGTTGCATTTGCCAGGTTTTTTCTCAAACATGGTCACATAGGTCACAGGGGTCATTAAAGTCAATCGTGTACACCCCATCCTAGCCAGTGGTTCTTTTCAGAAAATGTGGTGGCAATTTACAGATTGTAATAAAAAGGTGTGAAATATAATGTAGGGGTCATAAAGGTCCAATCTGAGTACACTCTCTAAATCTTGGGCCAGTGGTTCAGTGGTTGGTTCATTTGAGCATGATTTTTGAACATATAGTTAATAAATTCATTTGGTAAGGAAATTGCATTTGCAATAAAAATAGGTCAAAAGTCACATCAGGCTCAGAGGTCCATCTGTGTCCAAAACAGGTTAGTTTTGGGCTGGTTATTTTTAGCAAAGATGTGATGGTCACAACACCTAACTTGCACCAGAAATGACATTAATAGTTTTAACCACATTAGTTCAAAGGTCACATAGGGTTCTTTAGAGATCAACCTACACAATGTACGCCCTGTGAATCTTGGGCCCGTGATTCTTTACAAAGTATGAGTTAATTGATCATGTGTATAAGAGTGATCAAGAGTTGACATATATTAGCGATCAAGGGGAAATAAGAGTAGGAAAAACACAAAAACAATTTCACCAGATGTGACCTTGAACCTTGCTTTGAACTGCAGATCGGCCATATCATACCAAGGTTGTTAGCCAATATGGTTCTTGGTGAAGAGATGTCATTGCTCAAAATTGCCTCAAAAATCTTGAAAAAGGCCAAGTTCTTCCGGGGCTTGTTGGCCTGAGCCAAAAAAAATCTTGAAAAGCAAGAATTGCAAGCAAAATCCTCAGAATGGGTATTTTTAAAACTAAAATGAGCCTTATGGGTAAGGGTTTCAAAATCCAGCTGCAACACCCTCAAACCAAACCAAATCGAGTAGCCCACTCCAATGCGAGAACAGTCAAATTGCTCAAGTGTGATAGTCGAGGATTACTACTCCGACATTCTGTTAGCATCATTTGTAAAGAATACTAAAGCAGTGTGTCTATGATTTCTGACAAAGATATTTTGTTTTACTCCTCTAACACTCAAGATGATTCCTCAAACAAAGTCATCAAAAATCCAACAAAGTCATAAAAATTTGACCAAAAAAGATGAAGCGACTCTTTATAACAACCCTGCTTAATTTAGCTTGGAGATGCCCCCCCAATGGTTAATTGTGGTTTTTTAAAAGCTCTTATAATGAAATTTAGACTCGGAGGAAAGGCAATACTTTGATCAATTCTGTGGAAAAAAACAGGGCAAAACATCAATTCTTTAAATTCTGTGAGAAGAAATAAATATAGGGAAATATAGTGATTTGGAAGTTAGTTTATAGGGGATTATAGGGAGAGGGTCAAAAATATAGGAAATTAGCAATTTTAGGGACCTTGTAGCCTGCAGTAAACCATTTTCGCACAAGTTATACAGAAAAATGACCGTTTCATATGGACCTTTAACACCATAGAATCTATATACCATGTTTAATGGGATTTATTCAATAATAGTGCTAATTTTGCCGAGGGATGCCAAATAAATCCGGAACCTTCCCCCCTGCCTCACAATTTTCTGATTGCAGCTCTAAGTTGTGGTAAAGCAAAAATAAAAAAACTGCCCTCTCTACTCACTTGTCAGAAGCCACTGGTCGAGAATCTAAAAATTAATTTTAAGGGCTTGATGAATGCCCGGGGGGCCACTTGAATTCCAACGTGGATATCATGCTCGTGTACAAAACGCGTAATTAGGTCATTTATTTGACGACCCAGGGGCGATGTACACGGCGTACATTGTGTACGGTATCCAAATCATAAAACATGTAAAAAAAAAATTTGGGGCATGCTTTCACGTCCGAAAAAATGTGTTTAGGGGTGTGATATTTGAATACTTGTAACAAAAATCACATTAAAAAATGCTGGAAATAGGGGGTTTGTTTCCTGATTTTCTCCTGATTTCACATGGCAGATTCCCCTAGTGATTTTAACCATTTCAGCCTTTGTTAGCTCTCGATTTGCTTTATAATTAGGTTTCAGTTCTTTTTGTGGAATGATCGTTCCCCAAGTATATGTACGTAGAAGAAAGAAAATTAGGTCGTCTCTAATTGATGTCAATCAAAACAAGTTTAGAATATTCAGTGAGGTTTTAGGTCAATGAAATGGCTGAATTGCCAGAAAAACTTCCAATAATTACGACACCGGACCCCAAAAGACTCATTAATACAAAGAAATAAGGACAAACTTTTAAAAAGACTTGAAATTTAAATGTAATGGATTGAATTGTAAACTTATTAGGCACAAGATTGCACAAACTTGAGATAAATACGACAATTTCAATGACATCATGTGATAAAATTTCCTTTATCAGGACCAGTTACAATAAGAGACTATAGACTGTTCAGTGTACGGTTAAAGGCACATTTTTATGAACGTGCGTGTTTAGGGTAGCAAACTTATGTCAACATACTTGTTTAGGGGTATTTTTAAAATGTCATGCAAACTTACTTGTTTAGGATAGGTAAAATCGGAACCAAAACACTTATAAAGGGTAGCAAAAATCAAACCCAAAAGTACTTGTTTAGGTAGCAAAATCAAACAAAAACTATAGCTCGTTCCGTAGCTTTGCACGTCGTCCGTACCTTCCTCCTACAACGCTACGCCACCCCCGGGAGGTATTGAAAAAAAGCGGGGTGCGGTGCGCAGCGGATCCGAAGCGGAATAAGCAAATTCAGGAAAAATTCAGAAAATATTTACTTATTATGTAATTTAACCTATTTATGAATTGAGACGAAAAACAAACAATCTATAGTTACTTGTAGTTGAAAAAAATAGGCATTTATTATGATTAATTGTAATTTTAACCATTCATTAACCCTACACAGGACCGGGTGTTTGCCGACCAACGGCCCAAATGCAACGGGTTTGCAATCTATTTTTATTTTTAACGGCCAGATGCAACGAGAGCCAAATTTTGCATCTCGGCCGTTTCATTGCATCTCGCCGTTTTTCCCGGCACAGGAATATAAGTAGCGTGTAAAGTCGCTAACGGCCAGATGAACGAAGAACATCGAGCTAATTTTCCACGGAAGACGGCCCAGAGATGCAAACGAGGAACCATCGCGTCATTTCCCGGAAGACGGCCCAGATGCAAAGAGGAAACATCGCGCCATTTTGCAGGAAGACGGCCCAAATTCAACAAGGAACATCGCGTGCGAATGCAATGAGAACAGGATCCTCAAATAAATAAAATATGGATGAGTACTGCACACTGATCTGCTGAAATCTGTAGCTTATATTTCGCCAGTCGTGCGTGGTGCTATGACCGCTACGTCACAGTCGTGCGTGGCGCTATTACGCTACGTCACTGTCGGTTTTTTTACGTCATGAATGAGTTTATGCATAATTAAAGTAGCTTATCGAAAATGGTGGCGCTATCACCATCGATATCGAAATTGTCTATGGGCATGTTACACAGGTCACCCGCTCCTGATGAAAAAGTCATTTGCGCCTTCTGCGGGCAAAACATCCGAAATGCAGTGAAAAAGCATCGCATATTTTCCGGGAATGACGTCCCAGATGCAACGAGGCACATTGCGTCATTTTCCGGAAGACGGCCCAGAGGCAACGAGGAACTCGCGTCCTTTAGTAAAGACGGCACAGAGGCAACGAGGAACATCGCGTCATTTTCCGCTAAGACGGCCCAGATGTAATGGAGGTGCAATGAGAGTCATTTGCGCGACAAAAAAAGTTGTTGACGGCCAAGATGCAACGAGAAACATTTTCGACCGGTACCACGTTCGTTGCACCGCATTGCGTCTGGCAGCGTTAGGTTAATGATATGTCATTACTTGCATCTGATAGGGGTGGTGACAGTTTATATAGAACAGCACTTTTAAGGATAGCCCTATTTCATAAATTTAACCTTCTTTTTTATTTCTTTAAACTGCGCAAAGTACCCTTTTTCACAGGTAAAAATAACTGCTTTTGTTGCGGACGTTACATTGAATGTTGACAAGCAGATCATACCTACTATCGTGCTATAGAATTGAGAATGATCTTATTTTTATTTTACAAATTCAGAAGCTGAAAAAGGAAATAAGACAAAAACAATACAAAAACAGTAAATACAAAAGCCAAAATGAAAATTGTAAGAATATGTTGCGGACGTTACACCTGTCAACATTAATAGTCCACAGCTAAAGTTGCTAAGTCAGTAAATATTAGGAAAAACCAAAAGTCGGCAGAAGAAAACTTATAATGGACCCAAAGAACCTCTAAGTTAAATTCTGAGGTTATTAAACCATGTGCAGTCAGTATATAAATTTATTACATAATTTAGTTAAAAAAACAGCAAAAAATTCCTTTATTTTTATAGATTTTAAGCACCAAATAAGCACAACAGGTACCAAATGATATTATTGCTAAGTGTGTATTCCAAAATAAATTTAGAAAGACTTACAGATTCGTACTGATTTATTTAACAAGTTTGATTACATAAAACCTCATTCAACGGTCATGGATCTACAATATGAGATGGCTATGTCCAAATAACTACAATGAGTGTTGTATGGTTAAGCTACACATTCTGGTAGTAACTGTGATTTGAGTCCTGTAAAAGTACAATATTTATTTCATGTTCAGATGTGATATGTAAAAAGTTTTGGAACACAAGGGAATATCTGCAACATGTTTTAAACTGTCTGGAAAACCAGCACAATCAGTAGTGTAAGCAACAACATGTAACGTCCCGCAAAAACTGTATTGTATAACAGTTGATGTAATTTGGGAGCTGATGAACAAGGTAGGGTATCATGTGGTGTTATTACTTGAGTTTGTTGTAGGTAGCTAATACACAAGTTATACTTTTTTAAAATAGTAAAATTATTCATTTTTTTTTTTTTTTTTTTAATATTCCAAATTTTAAAGTATGGAAATTTAATTGGGAACCTTTATTCTCAAAGATTTTATATATATAGGCATTGTAACATACCTTTTGTATGTAAAAAATTAGTTGACATAAAGTCATTGCAAACTAAACATTGAAAGTTTTAATTTAATACCATAAATGTCTGAAAGACAGTGCAAAGTTAGGCATTGTTGAATTCATTTAAGTCCGCAACACAGGTAATGATCAGTCAGAAGTATTTCATTTCAAGGAGTTTTTCAAAAATGTTTGGTGCAAGTAATACTTCAGTTGGTTGTATGAACATGTGAAGAGACCTCTCTGTCGCCATTTTGTACTGACGACATTTAAACAAGCGGGCCCACGGTATCAGAAGGTACTTTTTTTCAGTCTACTGCGTGCTCCCGGGTTAACTTTACTTTGGGCGCCCTCCTACCGAGAAAAAGGGGAGACCTTCTGGCCCACCTCTACCCCCCTAAAAAATATTTCAAGGTTGGTGCATCCGTTTTGATGAGGCCCCCCCCCAGCGTCCCCCTTTCCTTTACTCCTTGGACCTGCTCCCAGTGTTTCTCGGTCATTTGTCTCTGATAGGCTCGTATAGGATAGGCCAATTTTCCTTCCGATCGTGATTAAAATTCTGAAAGGTTCGTTAGATTTGGTTCTTTGACCTTTCCTACGTTATTTGAAGTTAAAAAAGTTACTATCTTTTTTGCTCTTCTCCCCCCACCTCTTACCATCCGTATTTTCTCTTCTTCCTCGTTCATTTCTACCACCTTCTTTTTCACAATCGTTCTGTTTTTTCTCCCTCTCCCCTCCCCACGGTCTAATAAACGGTACCATCCTTTCCTTACGCAAAATCTTGCCGTAGATCTATTTCACGAGGATCGGCTTCTACGGCCATCCTAATGTGTAAATGCCCATTCCCTACACTGAGCTCGAATGCTCCCACTCCTTAGCATACTTCCTCGCCTATTTTCTTTTTAATCCGTTCTCTTCTTTTTATTTCCCCATACTATATCACCTCTTTTATCTACTTATCGGTATTTTAGAGATTACTGTAGTGGATGGAATCCTCACTAGGCCTGCTCACACCTACCCCTGTATTAATAATAGATTTTATGTTCAAAGCAAAGGCAACAGAAAGGGTCTTATTATTAAAGGTGTTTAATAGAAAAATGGAGGTAATGCTCTACAGTTATATTGTAACAATATCAATGTAGATTAATCCTCAAAAAAACATTTTATTTTCATAAAATATGTTTGTCTAAGTTAAAAAACAGTAAATTGAAAAGACTCTACAATGTACTTCAATTTGCACCCCCTTGGTTGACACTTTTGGTATATTGTTAAAAAAAACCAGTGGGCATATGATATCAAAATTGTTTTACACCAACTTAAAGTGTGACGTAATAAAGGGCGATCGGGTCACAAACCTTAAAACAATCTTCATTTAGAATGGAGAATCAGGAATCTGCTGAAATTGTATTCTATCCAAATTTAGATTTTAACACTTACTGTGCTCAAGTTTGATCGAGGGGATCCGATCAAAACATGTGCAGGTATTATAAAATGCTGGCATCTCTGGTACATAAGAGGTGTTACAGGACCATTCCACAAACACATGGTTAGTGGATTCTTGGGAGGTGGACCGTCCCTTTGGAAAAATGGAAAAAGAAATATCAAAGAAAAAAGATAAAAACTGATAATGATAAACGAAGGGAGTTAAATAGTGGAGACCGCCCATAAATCAATACTCAAACTCGCGCCTCCCTTCCCCACCACGCGCCACCCCCAGGACCTCAAAGTATTTCTCAAGGCCCTTTTGGAGATGAAATGTGAAAGGTACAGGGACAGAAAATCTCATAGAAACTCTGTAAACTTGAATTATATGAAAAAATCAGGCATTTTTTTTTCACGCACCCCTACATGCATCGCCCCACCCCCCCCAGCGAGTGTTTTGGCCCATCCCTTAGCCGAGACCGGCAAAAGATAGGATATGAGCAAAACGAAAAAGGGAGTTTTAAGTTAGGTGTTTAGAAGTAATATAGTCCGCCGTACTCTTAGTATGGCTACAACGGTTAAAAGAATAGAGCATCAATCAGTTTAAATTCACGCACGTTTAGTTCACGGTTTTATTCGTTACTTCTGGGAGGCCCGCGCCTATGGCTCCTACGGGACTATATCTGCTTTCAAACTGGAATAATCGCACATGGCAGTTTTGCCACCAACCATGCTCCAGGAGCAGTGCTCCCTCACTAACCCTCAAAGGGCAACTATTATTTTCAAAACCTTATTTTTTGTAATTAAAATTTTCCTTATAATCTGAAAAAAAAATAAAATTGTAGCTATTTAAAATAAGGATGGAGTAAGATTCCCAAACAAGGGGAAACTATATAAGAGGTTAGCTACCTAGCCAAATAGACCAGGAAACATAAGTGGTGAGCATAATCTAACGCATGCACAATATAAAACCCAATCTATTTTAGGTCGCATAAAACTATCACATTCTCCTAGCCATCCCCAATTTTTGTGATTAGGTCGAAGTTTTAAATCAATGTCTATTAATGACGAAATTGTGTTAAAATTTGGATTGTGTATATAGCAAAGCTATTGTGTTATTCATCAACCACAGTCACCTTCATGTGATTTTACAGGACCTCTAGTGGGTCTATTCTCGTAAAAATTAAAATAAGAGAGACCCGCCATTTTTTGGACGTAGTTGATGGTTTTAAATGAGAGAATTATGTTTATAAAAACAGCCTTCCCTCGACTTTTAAGAGGTCACTGCTAGAGGAAAACTAGTAATTTTGTGGGGTAGAACATGTTTGTCGGCCAAAGTGGTCCCGGGGCCCGGGGGGGGGGGGACTGTATCAAAAGGTTGAATAGGAGGTGCGAACAGGAAAAAAATGATTTATAAAAAGGGTGCTCTTATTTTTTTCCAAACAGGACGATTGTACGCGCGTGTACATGTTTAGGGGTGCCAAAAACAGCAAAACATGGAAAAGAAAGCCGTGTTTTTTCTTAAACCTTCAATTTGTGATTGTGTTTAGGGTATCTCACTAAGCAGGATCAAAATTATCCAATATTGTATCGGAACCTTCGGAAGGTTAAGCAAAGCAAGACAATGAAAGGGTATATTAATAACACAATGCATATTACTGTGAGGGCGGATCTGATTAAAAAAATACTGTGTAGGGTATGTTTTTAGCTGTTTTTTTAGCGGTAAATAAAAATATGTGTTTAGGGTTGCATTTTAAAGTCATCATGCATCAATATTCCACCTTTGCCCTCCCCCCTTTAAATTACAGGTAATCCTGTACGGGCGGCTAGATTTTGAGGAAAATCAGGCTTTTTTTAAAGCTCTCCCCCCCAAAGGGCGCGAAACATTCGGAGCACCCCCAATTGAATCAGCCCTCCCCCACCAAGGGTCAGTCCCTTAGCCAAGAGTGGCAAAAATAAAAATAAATAGTTAAAAGAAAGAGCGTAAATAGGTAAACAAGAAGGGGGGTTTTAATAGTTGGTGGTGGCCAAATTAATTCATTAGATGTTGAGTGGCAAATTATGACAAGATTTCCATCGGTCCTGTAACTCCCCACCTCCCTTCCCTGGGCCCTTCCTTCCACCCAGGAGCGGCACCAGGGCACAGGGTAGGCCTAAAATCAAATAGGAGCTGGATGGGCGAAAATCATTGGAGGGGCGAAACCTTACACATGTACATTACAGGGCCTTAATTTATAGGTTTAAAAAAAAATCCCTAATTTTTACAACAATTTGGCTTAAACCCCTTGGTTTCCCAAATTTTGAAAACTTTCGGGCGGGGGGGGGAGCCACCCCCTGGCGCGCCCCTGCTCCCACCGCCGCCACAATTTCCGAAAACATTTTCGCTCTCGATGTCAGTTTTAGCATGTTAGGCCAATTTATTTTATCAAGTTCCCACTAACCTCTAGCTAACTCTTGATCATTTCTGGGGGTTTTAGGGATAGCACAGCCAAACATGATGGTAGTGAGACAGACTCCACCGCCGACCTTAGGGGAACTTAAGCATTTGCATTTAATAACCATATACGTAATGCATAACATGTATAACGTGCGCAAATAAACTCTTTGCAACAACCTTTGTTGTATTATACCGTGCCGTTTATACGTGGACGGACCGTGGGGGACATACGGCTGCCACTGGGGAAGCCGCCGTAACGGACGATCGTGTTAGTATACCGATTTGATAGTGGGTAACGACCGTGACGTCGTGTATATAGGATTGCTTAGTGGGTACCGGACCGTGTGACGGTTCGTGTATGTACTATTCGAGCTACTTGGGTACAACGACCGTCGGGTAATATACGGTTGCCTTTTGAATTTTGTTGATAAATTCTATTTTTTTTTCCTGATCGTTCCTAAACTGGACATGGGAATCAGCGTTTCGATAATGCCAGTCAGTGCTAATGGTAAATGGATTCGAATGTCCTAGTTTACTAGGACTACTGTTAAAGGGATTAGCAGCGATTTGCTGTATCCGAAAACCATAAAATTAAAAAATCATCCCAAAATTCCATGTTGTTGTATTTTTTGTAACTGCGCATAGATATGCAAAACAAACCTGCATGTGGTTGGCTGATATCCGGTGTGTATTAAAGAACAGGCAGTACTTTTTATCCGATCTTTTAATTTCTATACGTGCGAATTAAAATTTCGACTTGAAATCAAAAAAAGGCCTTTCTCGGTGAATATCCCATATTTGGTAAGAGTAATATTGTGCACATGATCAATTTACCGTTTTTGACATTCAACCACAAACATGATTGATCTTTGTTTATCTGTGCTACTGTTAAACCACAATACAGCGTTTATTGTAGTTTTGAGAGTCATCGCTTATATCGGGAGCGGGTATATGAAAAAATTTCCTCAAATATTAATTTTTTCACTATTATTTGGTGGTGGTTCTTAGAAAGCAGTTATTTGGAATTTTACACACTTATCCTGAATTTAACAAAGTTAAAGGTCCATGGCCCCCGAACGCTAATAGCTTCATCCCAGAAGCCCCGGATGTTAAGGGGAAGTGGTCCAACATTTAGTATCAGAAAAAGCTACTATTTTTCATCATTTAGCCATGTGAAATCTTAGAGCCAAAGATGCTTGGTTTGGAAGTTATGAGCAAAAATGTTGTAACATTTTGGTTCTCCGACCAATATTAATTTTACCAAAGTACTCTATGGGGGGGGGGCTTACAAAATCCGTTTTTAGCTCTCGCATAACTGATTGAACAAATATCGGCGCGAAATTGTACACATGGGGTTTGGAGTGAAGGCCCAATCTTTTAGATGAACGCTTCATAATCAGATCCTTAATGGGCCTCCCCTTTACTTAAAACAAATGTATTTCCACAATTTTTCGATTCTCTCGCAAATATCGCTGCTAATCCCTTAGTATAGTAGCTGTCACAAAAGAATGGCCCCCTCTTGACTGCGTATACGCTTGCGATCAGCTAAATGAGCGTGGAATTAGGCCATGATGGGAATGAAAGTTTGAATTTGCGTCCGCCGCCAGCATGTGCCGAAACCGCCGCCGAAAATTTTCATTTATAATTTTTTTAAAAAAAATTCATTATTTGCATAAAAGAAAGTGCTCTTCATCCAAAAAAACATCAAGTTTGAAATCATCAAACAGCTAGAAAAAGGGTAAAATTACACACTAACAATAGACTACATGTACATGCCGTATCTGAACCATAACACATTTTGATGTTGATGTGATTGATCCGTCAGCTCTCGGCCGGAAATCCGTGAACTCGCAATTCAACCAATAAAAATGTACATAAGGAATAATGAATAATGAAATAAAGCCTCATACCTTTTGAAAATTCTGGACGCAAATCTAAAACTTTCATTTTCATGGCCTAAGTTATGGGCGGGACCTATTTACTCTTTATCGCGAAACTTGCTAGGACGTGATAAGCGCAATCAGCCAATCGAAGAACGCGATGGGATGGTTATGGCTATGACCTGATTCAAAAAAGCCAATCGGACCCGCACTTCCGGGTTACGCACGATACGCCCTATTTTGAGAAGCGAGGGCCGTTCTTTTGTGACAGTAGTATAATGTTATGTATGAGACCGATGAAAAAATGGAATGATCAACAGACCAAATGCCGCAATCCTGCAATGAGTGACATGGAATTGACTGAGCAAATGCCAAAATGCATTCAGGTGAGTCTTAGCATGATGGATCGCTGATAGTTTGCATGAAGGTATGGAAGGACTGTCCGATCAGAAATGAAATTTAAAAATAAGAAGCGGAAACTACCATGACTAGCTCAATAAGGATATCAACACCATACCATACAAAACACTCTGAATCCGATTTTCCTGGCCTGGGAGAACATCGTGCAACCATTTGGCAGAGTTCGGGTTTATTTTCGTTATAAACAGCATGTCACCTCGGACATGTCTCCCAGTACAGGGGAGGGGGTGGATACGACATGCTCGATTTGGGCACCTTTGGATGTGTTGTCAGGCCCACCATGATAACCACGTTGAAATAGACGGCACTCATGTCGCACCGGATGTAGATGCCGATTTGAATTCACTGTTGAGTAGCCAGGTGGGGGCAATAGGGGTGAAGAGGTGCCCCTCTGAAAAAAAAAATCTGGAAGGAAGGAAATCGGGAAATAAAACACGATCTTCCTTGTTAAAACATCAGCCCTTTTCGAGAGTCTTTTGCAATGCGACCGGGAAATTTTGCTTGTGATTGGGGACATTTGTTGCACCCATTACCGGGAAATTGCCCCCTCGGAACCACACGGGAGGGCGACGCAGCGGTTAAAATGACAGGTTACTACCCCTACCCAGCCCAGTGCACGTGATTGATTGATTGATTGATTGATTGAATTCTTGTAGAAATATTGTAGAAAACTATATATCAAAATACTACACGCGCGCCATCCAGGAAGGGGGCGGGGCTTAGCAGTAGATCGCACGATCACATTTAGAGGAGCAGGTTACTTTCAAAGAGTATCACATAAGTAAATTATAGTCACCCGACTCATAGTCCGGCTACAACTGTAAGAATAGGGCACTCCGGATTCGTTCACTCGTCACGAACATAGAAGCATATAGTTTTCACGCGGGGGGGGGGGGGGGTTACGGGGGGGCGGTAACCGGGGTAGTCTTGTCGGGTAACCACCCCGTTACAAAAACGCGAGACATGGGCATGTCTCGAGAATTGCAATATAGGCTAGGGTATCAAATTCAACCTATGTCTGACTGTTAGTCTCACATAGGGTATCCAAAATATGTTACTTTTCAGTTTCAGGTTTGTGTTGATATCATTGCTCAAACAGATAAAAAAAGTCCGAAAAATAGTTAAAAATTAGTAAGTGTAAAACCGGTTTGTAAAATTCAAGGTGAAAATTCCAAAAAAGTTAGGCCTATATTGCTTGGCTCCGGGTCTATAGGGGGTCTATGAGTAAGTCTGGTACTTGGTCTGGAAGGGTATTTGAGCTCCATTTGAACCAGACCTGTCTCAGAGGAGGGGTTAACATTCATTTGTTTATGGTCTCATAGGGTCACAGCCGAACCTTGTAACTCGGGGGTAGTTACCCGGGCTCGCGTACAGGTTACCGCCCCCGGGTTTCACGCTTTATTCTGTTATCGTCATGGAGCACGGGACTGTGGTGGCTCCCGGCGAATATATCAGCTTATATCTGCTTTACACCGGTTTGATAATATGGTGATTGTGTAAGAGGCTAAGATTTCCCCATCAGCGGCGGCGAAGAGGTGGAATTATTAAAAGTCAATGGGGGGGGGTGATTAAAGGTCCATGGCCGATCGCTAATAGCCTGTCCAAGAGCCCAGATTTTACCGGAAGTGGTCAACATTTTGATATCAGAAGAAAGCTACTATTTTTCTCCCATTTACCTCTGTGAAATCTAGGATTCAAAGGAAGTTTGGTTGGAAGTAATGAGCGTAAATGTACAACAATGTGGGCGACCAATATTAGTTTTGCATAGTACTCTATGGGGCGTACGAAATCACGTTGGCTCTCACATGAAAACGCCTTGAAAATATGGCGCGAAACTTTACCGGTGGGGTTTTGGGGGAAGGCCAATCTATCAAGATGAAAACTTCAATCCGTAAAATTCGGGCCATCCCCCTTTAAGTATATAAAGTTTCATTTTGAATGGCCGATCTAAGGTTTTCCTGCCAGAAGTGGGGGTACCGGCGAAGCAGATCAGGACACTACCGGTGATTGCGGAACAGCACCACAGACAATGGAACATCTCGTGGTCTCCCAATGCTGGAGCAACAAGCACAAAAGACCTGCGAACAGTAAGCGCCCAGATGTGGACCCATCTCGGGCTGTCATATTTGAGAACACAGTGTTGGACACGATAAGAAGATCTTGATAGAATGCTTTCACCCCAAAACCTTCGACTGTAAACGTTTGTGCCGATTTTCAACCCGTTCGACTTTGTTGAGAGCTAGAAATGTGATTTTGGGAGCGCATTGTCTGTAAAATTAATATTTGGTTGAACAAAAATGGAGTACATTTTAGCTCCGATAACTTCCCAACCAAACATCCTTTAGGCCTAAGATTTCCAGGGTAAAAGAGAAAATATTCGCCCAGCTTTCTTTGATCACTAGAAAGGAACATCGAAAGGGGTATTGATTTAAATATTTTCATGGTTTTAAATTTTGAGAAGAAGTGTTTTGGAGGGGTGTTTTTAGTTAAAACACAGGTTGCTAATGTTGCAAATATTGGACCGTGAGGGAAAAAAAAGTTCCCCAAAGATTTGCTCCCAAAATTGGTTAAACCATTTGAAAATCTTTTTAATGGATATATTTTTATCAAGGAGAAGAAAAAAAATACCAAAATGTATTAATTTTAATTTAACTATTACAATGTACCAAAATATGCTGGGAAAAATGTGTTTTGCATTAAAGCATCTCTTATCTAAAGAAAAGAATCTTCCATATTGAAAAACTTTAGTACTTTTAAACCACGTTAGTTTTTTTGTTTGACTTTTTTTGACCGATAACAAACAGCAACCATTAGCAAATATCTGTTGATTAGAAACAGCTTTTCAAAAATAAACGTTTCCAAAGGTGTGTTTTAAAGCACTGTTTTCTACGTAGAAAAGCAATTTTTATTTGTTAAAATATTCAAAGTTACTCAAATTTGTATCTTTTTCTATCTTCTATCGATAAAAACAATACATGATGGAAAACTCCATGGAGTACTGTTGACTGTGAAACAGGCCAATATTTCGTAGTGAAATACACCACCCCGCTGAATTGGTTTTCCCACGGATTACGCACTTGCGCTCCACAAAACCTTCTTAGAAAATACAGTTGTTCACGTGGTGGGGATATGGTTTAACGTGGGGGTTATGCTGTAACCCTGTAAAATTTATGAAGAATACGGAAATCCCAATTCCTGGAAAAAAAATCTGAAAAAAAAACACCGTGCATCAATGCTGCAGTAATATCCATTTACAATGGGATGTTAGGGGAAAGTGTAGTGTGGGGTCCACAAGTTCATGTAGGGTCATTACAGGGGTCAATTGCCATTATGAAGCCCACGGGTCTTGGGCCCAGTGGTTATCTTGAGCAAGGTTCGGTGTGGCTATACAACTTACCTTGGAAGAAGTTAGAATATTTTGGGGGTTCAAAGGTAAAGTTCGGGTCATGGGCGGGTCAAAACAGGGGGGCATATGGACATAAGAGTGCCATTCTGTTACATACCATAAGGGAGTTTTCTGGAACGGTGGTTTTTTAATGAGTTTTACTACGGGCGATCCCGGATTGGATAGAACCTGGTTTTGCGATCACCTGGCTTGAATGACCCTTCGGTTTTTTGCGGTTTCCTTGACCTTGAATGGACCCTGATGACCTTTGTCATTGACCTTAAAAATTTTTTCATCATTCAAACAATCGTACCCCGGCCCACCAAGTCTTAGGCATGAAATACCAAGTTACCCCATTGGAAAGCTCCTTGACTTTGAATGGAACCCTCCTGATGGAAACCTTATTCCATAACCAATACAGGGGACTCGGTTTTTCGTATAAGGTTCCAGGGGGGCACCCACCCACCAAGTTGAAGGAAGGTGCAATCCTCGGTTCTTCTCAGAGAAACATATATGCAGTCAGCAGGGACGGACAAACAGATACACAGACGGACCACCGGTATTATTATAAATATATGGAGTTTGGCAAAGAGGTTTGATAAAACGTGGGGAAGGTTCATTTAGTTCTATTAAGGGTTCAAACCGTTTACGAACTATTATGAGGTCCTACAAGTTCTTGAGCATGTTTGGTGGTACGTAAATGTATTGGCAGGCAGAAAATTGTATATTACTGTGTGGAGGCTCCCGCGCTGCGCAGTGGGTCTTCGCTCTAGCTGAGTATACCCGTTAGATGAGGGTTACTGGAATATGTTTCAGAACAGAAACCAAGGTTACGTACTCGAACCTAATAAGCACCTGGGGGTGCTTTCATATGCCATACTGTCAAAAGCATTGGGTATGAAAAACCCACAGCCAGCTTACCCAATGGAAGCGACCCCACCTACATGACTTCTGGACCCCCAAAAATGGGACCCTCGAAAAAAAAATGTGACCAAAAAGTAGAAAACATTAAAAAAAAAACTCTACCACCATATTCAAAAACTCATATCCCATGTACGTCAACGCAGGCCCCAGTTGCCCGCTAACGACCCTGGATTGACCTTGACCCCAAAAAATGACCCCCTCGCCGGGGAAAAACAATTGACCACAAAACTCGTATGGCGAAACTCCTGACCACCCTACCAAAAACTCATATCCATAGTCCAAAGCACAGCCACGTTACCGATAACGACCACTGGATTGACCTTCGACCCCAAAATGACCTCCCGAAAAAAACATGCCACAAAACGTGTACGGCGAAAAACCTTCTACCACATACCAAAAACTCAATCCAAGGTCCAAAGCACGCTAGGTACAAAAAAAAACGGACCCCTATGGATGGACCGCAGAGCTGCCACATTGAGATTTGGAATTATCGGGGAGAGTTTGATATTGGAATCGGGAGATTTGATTAGAATTCCGGGGGAGGAGATTTAAAAAAAAATAGCGCGAGCAATTCAGTGTTTAATTTACCTCATCAAGAGGGATACAGCAAATGGAATTGTCTTAACAGATCAAATTGAAAGATTCCAACAATTTAAGGAAAACTGTCAAGACGTAGGTACTTAGTTACATTTGGAATTTTTTTAAAAGGAATGACCTGAAAAAGGTTTGGAAGTAATTAATAACAGTCAACACCTTTATTTTAAAAGGTTCGTAACTTGAAAACGAAAAAAGCCACCTAAATAGTTATGAACTGCATTATGAGAAAAAAACATTGATAAATAAAGTTAAATGTTGTTATTTTAAAAAAAAAAAAAAGGACAGGGGCCAGCCGATGACAGCCCCCATTTAAGGAAAACTGTCAGTAGGAAACTAAAGTTACCTATTTGGAGATTAAAAAAAAAAAAAAAAACATTGTTGAAATGGAAAAAGTCGAAGTTAAAAACGTCAACTTTAAAAGGCTCCTAACTTGAAAAAGAAAGCGGGGGCCAATCGACAAAACATATAAACTGCACCATGAGATAGAGCTTTAAAACAAATAAGGCTTTCCCGAAAAAAATTGAAAGGGCTTCCGCGTTCGGACAGAACCCCCGTTAGGGACTTCAGTGGGACCAAAGTCCACAACCAGGGCACTAAAATAATTAGAAACAAACACGTTTGCACTAATAGCAAATGATGGAGAAATCTTCAAAAAGGCAAACTGCAAATCACACAGGTTTCATTATCTTGTAGGCCGATCCCTTTGCACCACTGGGGAAGTATAATTGGTCTAATTTCACTTTTTTAAGACACAGCATAGGCCTATGGAGCAGTTTTAAAGGTTTTTTTTAAATATAAAAAATATTGCTGTTGTGGCTGGTCCATCAGAAAGTCGGGGAGAAAAAAACCTTATGTCAGGGAAAACCCAAAGGACTATATTATCTGTTGCTAAGAATTTTTTACTTATTTCTACTTGTTTATACGTTTATTTTTATCTCAACACCACCATCATTTTTTCCCTGAACCCCTGAATGACCTTTGACCCCACCCAAAAAAATTTACCCATCGAAAAATTGACAATTTTGCCATAAAACTTGACGGCCGAAAAACAACTCTTCACCAAACCCAAAAAAAACTCAATATTCCATACGTTCCAAAGCCACGGCCAAGTTACCCGACAACGGACCCTGGAGTGACCTTGACCCCAAAATTGACCCCTCCAAATCGTGACCACAACCTCGTTACGTCGGAGGCTCTACACACCACCAAAATGCATATCCGTATGTACAAAAGGACGGTTTGAAAACCACTAGAGGAGACAAACCCCACAAAGCCCACAAAGTTGAATTTTCTTTTCGAATATAGATT
This sequence comes from Ophioderma brevispina, assembly GCA_023653785.1. NCBI lineage: Eukaryota > Metazoa > Echinodermata > Ophiuroidea > Amphilepidida > Ophiodermatidae > Ophioderma > Ophioderma brevispina. The sequence goes on from JAMKCH010020170.1 coordinate 35,869, forward strand.
TTGACCAAATTGGGGTCAAAAGGTCACATAGGGCCATTCGAGGTTTCAAAAAGGGGCAAAGGGTCATATAGGTCATTCTGCGCATATCACTAAGAGTCCTGGACCAAGTGGTTCCTTAGTTTGGTAATAGTCATTTTAGTTGTTCAGAAGTGTTTTATTATGTAGATTGACAAAATGGGTCAAAGGTCAAAAGGCCATATAGGGGGTCATTTAGAGGTCACTCTCTATATATACTCAATATGAGACTTGGGTTTCAGTGTTCTTTTGAAACTTTGTACGTGTGAAGGTAATGGCAAAATGTACAAACTAAAAACAGTTTCATTCACAAATGCCCAGGTTTACCACGGCAGCTTGAGTACAATGATTCTGTTTTAAGTTGCAGCAAGCCAGATAACAATAGTATATGCATACTCTCTTTACCAGCAATACATTGACGGTGGTTGCCCACAACGGTAATTAAGGGATATAAGAGGGTCATGGACCAACTGGTGCAAGAAGCCAAATTGTCGGGTTTTACGGGGTTTTTTTTTAAATTTTCTCTTATCAAGTTTCGTATATGTTCAGGCCACTTGAGGGAATATCCTCTACCAAAAATAGAGGATTATTATTGACAAAAGTTCGCTGATCTTGGTTGAAACAAATTGTTTTAGGATATCTAGTCAAAACTGTCTAATAATTCTGGCAGACTGTGTTCCAAAAGATTTCATTAGTATTTGATATGCTTCACCGGCCACTTATTTTCAACATTTTCCCCGGCTTTTCAAAACCCCCGAAGCGGGATATTTAAAAGGTAAAAAGTAGATGTTAGGCCAATTCATGTAGTTGAAGCACCGTCGACAACCACAAATATCTAAAAAAAACCCGTCAAAAAGTAAGGGCAAAAGCCGTGTTTTTGTTTGCCGTCCCAACTCGCAATAGAATATAGTATCCCAAGTGTAAGGGTTTTATTAAAATTATTTCGAAGTATGCACCGCTTGTCGGCAGGAATACCATCTTTTGTTATCATATTTATCGGATCGAATATTTATAATCTAGAAACCTAACATAGAGTGCCTTCAACTGTTGCTCAAGGACCACTTTATAAATTCAAGAACTGGTTTTTCAACAGTTTAATAAGGTGCCTAATAAAACGTTCAACGGTCCCGTGTTACATCGTTTAGAGGGAACCAGCCACGCTGGGCTATGGTCAACAATGTACAGCAATGGCCATTGTATCGAAAACAGCTAACAAGAAACGGAATAATGACAACAGAGAAGGTTTCTTCAGGCGGGTTACACCAAAATGATCTCAAAGGGAACCTCCAAAAAATATATAAACCAATATACATAAACTAAAAAATTATAAACTTTTGCCGTTCGGAAACCAACAACCACAAACACCCCAAAGTTTCACCCATCCTATTACCATAAACACACTATGCATAGTTAAGTTTGTTTATTTTGATTATAAATGCCATAATGGGAAAACAAGGGGGCTTGCCGTCTCTGCAAAAGGGACGATTACCACGATAGCCAAAATTTGATAAGGTACGGACTAATATTTTGAAAGTTTGCTTTACAAAAAGTATTGCAAAATTATACTTTTGCTGAAAATTTTCTTGAGACTTGGTGCAAACTTACCCCGAGTTTATTAACCATAATGAAACAGGGTGTTCTATTTTCAAGTAAAAAACAAAACTTTCTTTGTAGGTCATTCTATCATAATAGTCGGGCGGGCGGACATTCATCCAGGGGAAAAATTGTGTTTAAATAAAAATCTACTCAACGTAAATTGAAACTCGCAATTGGTGGCCCTCAGTCCTTGGTATTTAAGCCCTTTGTTTTAGATATGGTACAGTTGGTTGAACCCGATCCACCCATTTCATTTCGCCCCCGAAGAACCGCACTAGAACCGGTTAATAGGGGGCCAACACATAAAAACAATAGCCTTCCAGTTAGAAAGACGACAAGCATGTCATCAGATGATGTCCAAAACTTGACAAAAAGATACAAAAAGTCACCCCCCCAAATTGCTTCCCGTCACTTAAACTTCCACAAAAATAAAACTACGGCGAAGCGCCCACTACCTCCAGAACACTTGCCGAATTTTTGGGGGAAAACGGGGAACATAAAAAAAACGGCCCAGCCCCCGGACTAGTTCGCAAATGAAAGAGCCGGAACATATATTTTAAAAACACGCCGGGCTTCTCGATGACATAATCCAATCCAACAATTTGAATTCGATGGATTACAAAAGGAGCTAGGAGGTTGTGATGAAAAATGGAAACCTGTTTTTTATTAAGATACCCTTAAAACCTAGGTCAAAAAGTATTTTTCCGATTGTGATGAAACAAGTTCAAGTGAAAAAACAAAACAAACACCATGGTTTACCATTTTAGTGACACAAAGACTGTCGTTAGGGAAAGAAAGGAAAATAGAGATATAATTATATTAAAAAAGGAACTACAAAGGAAGGAATAGTGAACAAGAGTGGGATATCCTTCAGAAAAATTCGCGTGAAAGTTGGACAGGGGAAAACTTCGGAAAACGCACGGAGGTGGGTCCATTTCTGATTTTATTCCAAATCAGACGACACCAAAAAAGAGTTGTTGGGAATTTCAGTAGAAAACGGTTTCATAATTAATAAAAAGATTTAATTAGGCATTACAGACTTAAAAATAGGCATTGGCATCATTACAGATGACCAATCCAAGGCTGAAAAGCCTGGCTGTCAATTTTAAGGTGTTGTTTCTATAGAAGATCAAATTCTGCCACGTTCTCAAGTCGTCCTTTCCGGCTGATATGCCGGGAAAAAAAATTCTGTTGAAAGGTGTTCAGAACGCTTGTTGGTACTTTGAAGACAAATAAAGCATCGGACCAGATGAGAGATACCAAATGCTGTACTAAAGATCGCTGCAAAGGAGAATTAGGCTCCTGTCTCCAGTAATCTTCCAAGGAGTCTGGATCAGAGTGAGTTCAGGGGAACGGGAAGAAAGGCAAAAATCTGTCATCTTAAAACAAAAAAAGATCCAAATCAGACCACGGCCAATTATCGGCCAATATCGCTGACGTGTGTCTTCTGTAAACTCATGGACACATAACTGACAGTCATTTTATTTGCAGCACCTACGAATCAAAAGATTCGCTCTGATACTCAGAATGCTTTTAGGAAAGCTAGATCATGTGAATACCCAGCTAATTATTACCATAATGATGCTACAGAAACCACGATCCAGAAAGTTAACGATGCCTTTCGATGTCGTTCTCATCGTAGACCTCCTGAAGCTTGATTTCCATGGCATCAGAGATAAGACTTCCAGTGAGTTCAGTCATTCCTTACCACCGGTCCAAAGATTTGATTGTAAATGGAACAAAACATATTCGATGGATGCCTGTACTCAGCGGAGTACCCCAGGAGAGTGTTCTATGGTCACATCATGTATTGTTTTCATCAAACGATACTCAATGATGCGTCAAGGCTACCACTCAGATTGTTTGCTGATGGCATTATACAATCCCCATTAAATCTCCAAGAGAAACATCCTTTCAAAAATGATTTGGATAGTCTTGGTAAATGGTCCAACAAACACTGGTTGTTTTTTTTATTTTTTTTTGAATTAGTGCATCTAGTGTAAAGGTCTGAGAGATATCTAGAAACGATGCAACCAAGCTCAAACAGGGAGGGCCGATTATACAATGCTTGGGGGAAAATTAGAAGTAGTCAAGGAAGACAGGTACCTGGGAGTCATCCTGCAAATCAACTTGAAGTGGGATAAGCAAACTCAGCAAGCTGCAGCAAAGGCTACAAAATGCTTAACCTCACTCAGAGAAACTTTCACCATTGTTCCAAGACCGTCAAAGAAAAACTAGTATAAATCCATTATCCAACCTCACCATGAATATGCCTCATCAGCCTGGGCTTCCAGATTCGTACAAGGCGAATATAGAAAACAAGCTAGTGTTAGCGATATGTTACAAGACCTTAAGTGGGAAACCTTGGAAAAAAGACGTCAGGACCAACGCCTCATTACATTCCATAAGATGATCATGGGCGAAATAGACGTCAATACTGATAACTATACAAGACTCAAAGTTGCCCTGGTAATTAATACTTCTTTATCTTAAATCTGAATCAAAAGATATTTGGTATTGTGCAATCAAACGAAAGTTTTGGATTATGTAATCAATTTTCACATATATAATATCGTTCATATTAATTAACTTTTCACTCATTACTTTGCAATGTTCAAAATAAAAGTGCTGAACTTAAACATAATTCTAGTAGATAAATTGATTGTAAATATTTGTACATTACACTATTCTATAATTCATCAAATCTACATGTATGCCCAAGTGAGTTAAAACTCTAAAGCTCCTATTATGTTGCTATGACAACGCTAGCACTCTACTTCTACTACTAGGCAGGTTTCTAATTTATACAACTATAGTACTTCTGACAGTTAATTGGTCTAGGTACACGTAATGAGCAAAATATCTCTTTCTTTACTCATGATATAATACAATTGGATATAACAATTAGTAATACACATTGGTCTATGTTTTGGAATGCAAATACACAATTCTAAACACTATAACTGATATTTGCCCTAACAACAGTACTAGAATCACACATAACTATTTTGGGTGTAACCTGGTTGGCTGTCTTCAAGCCCAAATCAAGCTAAATGATCATAAGTGCCCTATACCAGAGGTAGGGAGCACTAAGTAATACACCTTATTGGGGTGCACATTCTAGCATCACTATTTACAAACTTTCTTATTGAAATCTGAAAATTGGTTCACCCTAGTCTGACCTATCCTCCTTCGAATCTATCAGGTTTTGCTTTTAACATCTTATCTTACTATAATTTGGCTAATGGTGTATGTATGTCCGCAAAAGGCTCGGTCAGTTTCGATCCTTATTGCGCCAAACTCACACGAAAGATTGCTGTTTTCCCGGCGAGTAATCTAATCTATATTTGGACGAAATCCGTTCAGAAAATGACTGAAAAATCAGCGAAAATGTGCTCAGTTGCTATGATAAATTACCATTTGTACGCGTTACTAAGCGGCGCGTATGCGTGGTGCGTTGCGACGGGCGGTTACGCGTGAGATGCTATCTGCGGTACGCAACACCGAGCTACGGTTACGCGTGAGACGCTACATATGCGGTATATGCAAGTAATACGGTAGTGCAAAACCACCGAGCTGTAGGCCCCTATTTACTAACGGTGTGGGTAAGGAAATATGATCAATAACATTTCATGTTATTATTTCGCTTTGATTGTGATGGAAAGTACGGGTTAGAACACACGGGATTTTGAGATTAGTTTTGAGAAAAAGATTAAAATATACGGAAAGTTACGGGGATGGAATATTGCGGTTTTAGTACTTAGAAAATAGGAAGTAGGCCTACATAGGGCTAAGCTACAACATGATATGCTGGAAACTATACGGACACTTGAGTTGTGGAAAAATACGCTCACGGGATGTTGCGACGGGGCAATGCATAAACTACAGGATGACGAAAAGTTGATACGGGAATTTGAGGAGTTATGAGAAGAAAAAATGAGGATATGAAATATGAAAAAGTTAAATGGAAACTTATACGGGATTAAATATTGGCATTTTATTATTTAAAAAAATACGAGAAAATGATTTAAAATTTAGGCCAAAGGAAAGTTATACGGGAATTAATATTCAGATTTACGTTTCCTTAGAAATTGGTAACTACATGAGATACAGGATATGATAGGTACGGGAAATTGAGCTACTAAAAGTGTTTCAAGTTGTGACCGGGGGAGTCTTAAACTTCAGGATGACGGGTAATTAGGCCCCATGTCACTGGGGAAAAAGCGGAAAGTAAGGCAAACTCTTCGAAAATCCTTCAAAACTGCCCAAAATTGCACACCAGATCTCGCATTTTGGTAATCTTGAGAAATTTCCAGTAATTTTACAGCGGATCGTCGCCAATTTTTCGCTATCTTCTGTATTTTCCCCAGTGACATGGGCCTGATGAGGCAAATTTTGACTATGTGGTCCATTATTCCGCATTGCTATGCTAATTAAAACAAAATTTTTGAGACACTATGTGTTCCCCAAGGGCCCCTAGGGAGCATAAAACCCGTGATTTTTTTTTTTAAAGTCAATCACAATACTTTTCAGTTCATATCGTTCTCCACACTCTATCGATTACAATCGATAGCCGTTGGTTCGGTAAGGAATTAGCTTGACTTGTTTCTTATAAGGAAAACATAGCATTCGGAAGGATAAAAGCGCCCGTATCAGGCCGGTAGAGCGATTTCTTCACGTGTCGTAAACACAATCTTAAAATCACTTCAGATGATTTGCAACCAAAAATATGACCTACTTTCCTACTTGTTAAAAAAAATTTACATTTGACTTTCAGAAAAAAATAAGGGGTTTCTTGAAGGATGTGGTTCTTCCCTCTTGACTTACCTCAAAATGTTTGGCACTGAACTGTTGACCACACCACCCACCAGTTCATCGCCTACTCACATGATTAGTGATTTGACCTTGAATGAAACCTAAAACAGACCTTCAAAAATTTTGGCATTGATGTTGACGCACATTCACTAGGTCATGACCATACAACTATGTGCAAAGATTTGACCTTGAATGACCCAGGATGACCTTGAAAGACATTCAAAGATTTTGGCACTGAATGTTGACCAAACCCACCAATTTTCATCCTTCCCTACCACATGTTAAGTGATTTGACTTGGATGACCTCGGATGACCTTGAATGACCTTCAACTTTTTGGCACTGAATGTTGACCACACCACCAATTTTCATCCTCTACCACATGTTAAGTGATTTGACCTTGGATGACCTCGAGGACCTTGAAATGACCTCAAAATATTTGGCACGAATGTTGACCACACCCACAATTTTCATACTCCTACCACATGTTACGTGATTGACCTTGGATGACATAGATGGACCTGAAAATGACCTTCAAACAAATCTTTTGCACTGAATGTTGACCAACACCCACATTTTCATCATACTACCACATGCTACGTTTGATTGACCTTAGATTGACCATCGGATTATGACCTTGAAAGACCTTCAAAACGTTTGGCACTGATGTTGACCACCCCACCAATTTTCATCCTCCACCCACATGTTAAGTGATTGACCTTGGATGACCTTAATGACCTCGGATGACCTTGTGAACTGACCCCTTAAAAATTTTGGCATTGAATGTTGACCACACCCACCAATTTTCATCCTCCTCACATGTTAAGTGATTGACCTTGATGCCTCCATGACTGGAAAGGACTTCAAAATTTTCGGACACTGAAATGTTGACCCACACACCAAGTGTCATATCCTCCCACAACAGATAAAGGTTTTATTAGGAAATGTTAACTCCATTTTTTTTGCGTATTTTTGACCCATTTGACCTTTGACCAATGGCACATGACCCTCCTCCGAACTCATCCGCAGACTATTGAGTGACAATTCTATGGTGCGAAGACGGAACACCATACTTGCTCCAATCAAAGATATCGTGTTGACAAAGTTTATTATATAGCGATTTAGCCTATTTTGACCCACCATTTGACCCTTGACCCATGTCACATGACACCACTTTGTACTCCCCCAGACACCACCCACCGCCTACTAGAGATACATCTATGTTGCAAGATTGGACTTCCACACTTGCTTAGTTCCAAAAGATACCGCGCGGGACGCACACACACCCGGACGCGATACCTTCTATAGTCCCCCTTCGCAACAAAAGTTCCTAGGCGGTGGACCAAAAAGGGCTTTTATATGTACTTATTTTGATAAACCCATTTAAATAACACCACTTCAATCTATTAAATAAACAAAAAGAAAAAAAAAAGCGAATAAATATGTGTTTAATCAAAACACACCCACATACCCACCCAAGCAACATACCCCCCCACCACACACACAAAACAACACACCCAACACATAAAACAAAATCAACATCAAACGATTGTTCCCTGGAGATTTGCAACAATATTCGAAGAAATCATAATTAACATTCCTTGATAAATCGAAGTATTCCCCATTTAATTCTGTACATTATACGCCATAGACTAATATACCCAGTCTATGTGCTAATATAATCTGCCCGTTAACGACCCCACCCCCACCACCCCTAAGATCGCAACACAGCGTCGTTATAGCAGTTCAATCAAAACGGCGGGGAAAAGAGAAAAAAGAGAGGCTTGTAGACCGAAATATCATTAATTGCGGTCCAAGGGATGTTTGGTGAGACGTGTTTAAACAAGCCTTTCAATTGCCATCACTGATACCTAATACCTGATTTGTCCATACAAGGCCCATGTCACTGGGGAAAAAGCGGGAGAAAGTAGGCAAACTCTTCGTAAATCCTTCAAAACTGCCCAAAAGTGCACAGCACGAATCTGGCAATTTTGTGAAATCTTGAGAAATTTACACTAATTTTCGCGGATTCGCAAATTTTTTCGCTATCTTCTGCAGTTTCCCCAGTGACAGGGGCCTGTAATTCATACGGGAGTTACGTGAGAAGTTGTGTTTTTTCCCTGTTTGATTTCTGACGGGGTCTCCCCTAGGCCACAAAAACCCTCTGTGTGACTTCTACTTTCTTCAGGATCGATCGCTTCAGTTTTTAGTGATCATGTCTGTTTCACAGTGATCGCTTCATTTCAGTGATCGCTTCTGTTTCATGATCATTTCTGTTTCATATCGCCTCAGTTTTTCAGTGATCGTTTCCCTGTTTCAAGTGGATTCGCTCCGTTCACTCACTAGCGGGAGCCACCCGCGTGAAGCGCGGCTCCCGCTAGTCTGCTTATCCCTATATGCTCTACATCTTTGATATTGCCAAAATCCTGAACTCCAATAATAAAAGTTTAACAATAGGGACGCATTATTGAGAATTTACAATAAGTTCAGAGAAATTGGGCATACAAGGAAAATAATTAAGTAGACCGGTTACTCCTAATTAAGAATATTGTTAATAGCACTTATTATACACTCTGCCAGCACGGAGCTAATTATGGACCCCGACCTCATATCTGGGTTTGGTGAGCATACAAACAAGACACTTGGCTAACCTCGTAAATCACCTCTGAACTTGGCCCAACAAAGAGTGCTGCTCACAACACTCGAATTATATCCCTCTGCATGCGGTACGCAGTACAATACCCAACCTTGCATTGCCGATATGCTTACTATGTTTTATCTCAAATGATACTCATTGTGTATCCATTAATTCAATATGCCAATTTGTATAAATCTCCTATAAGTTTACAAAACAACTTGAGTTACTTTACTGGTACATAATGATATATTAATGATAAGTTGGATTTAGGATCATTCAGAAAGATCATTAATGTTCAAATGTTCAAATGACTCAAACGAAACTGATAATTTTTGCTTAATTAGATCGCTATTGCATTCAGTTACATACCTTGTCAAACTTCGAACATTCGACCGTTGTCAAGATGATCACGATTCTTGTTGCATGATCATTCATGATACACTCTAGTTTCATCTTGATCTTCACAGCATTCCTGACCAATTTATAATTATCTACATTTCAAGATCTCAAGATTTCATAATGGTCATCTAAAAGATAAAACAATAATTAAAATACAATTACATACCTGTGTAAACAATGAAACAGTGACACAAGATTTAGTTTGTTGTGTTCTTCCTCGGTGACTGGTATTTAATAAGGTTAGCCACGGGGGCAGAACACCACAAAGGAATGTCTCATGTCAAGGTTCACACAGGTTGTACCAAAAAGTTTTATAGGGGTGTCAATTTTCCAGCACCAATTCAATGTGCCTCTTACACTTGTGTCAATGACTGATAGTTCATTTAAATTAAAAGAAATTTGTTTCAAGTGAAACCTTAATTGTGATTCTGATAATGTAATCAGTGAGCATCATCCCAAAACGAGAATTCCAACTATACAGTTAACTACCTTATTTGAAGTTAGGGTTATGCAACTATATCAGCACAATATCTGGGACTTAGGTTCAGTAACGTTGTTTGGTTCGTCCCTAGCTTATTGTTGACTGAGTAACTCAAATAGAATTTGCTGTACAGTTTTGAGTTATGCGGAGTTGAAGCTGTCGACTGATTAACTCAAATAGCACTTTGCACATATCTTTCACTGGATACAGATCTTGAAGGCGAAGCTGGTTGAAGCATAACTGGGTAGGCCCTAAATCGTAAGTAGTTGGGGACTGTAGTGCACAGAACTCATGCGAGAGTGCAAATCTGGATAAATTGTGAATTTTGGTACACAAGTACTTTATGCATTGATAATCAAAATAATTGATGGAGGCACTTGCCACACCCCTTTCATGACCCCAAGCTTGGATTTCAAGGTTACACAGGCGTAAAATGTTCCGATTGTGTTGAAATGCACTCCATGATGTTTGTCTGAATACAGGAATTCAAAAAAAAAATATGGTTTATAGCTTTGGAGTTATGGGGTAAAAACCGGTAAAAATGGTGAAAAGTCCATTTTCGTTTGTACAGAAGTAAAAAAGGTTGCTCCATTGTTTGTAAAATGTGGTGCAAATTGTTGGTTCAGTTCATAGAATGAAATATAGTAATAGTTTTGATTATCTATACGTGCTTGGTTATTAACCAAAATGGTGAACAAAGTCAATGGCTAATGGTAGATATTGGATTATGTTGACCTGTGACCTATTTTATTGCATAACGTTCGTTCGTGTAAGTCCAAAATAGTTTCATCGTCCATGTTGATCAGGCCTGGAATTCCTCTTGGGGACTAATACACCTCACAGTCATCTATGATGTGGCTAATGGTTTGTGGCTCTCCACAATCGCAGTTTGGTGAAAGTTCCACACCGATCTTGTGAAGGAAGTGTTTTGTATGGCCAATGCCAGATCTGAGTCTGTTGATGAACCATGCTTTCTTATCCAGGTCACAGCCTTTGGGCTTGCAAGATGGGCTGTGCACAAACCGCTTTGGGTTCAAGGTAGAGGATGACCATTGCTCATACCATCTGTCATTGATCCAGGATGATCGATAGGCATACTGCGACTGCAGTGTCATAGATTGGGTAGCAAAGTGATTCCGTGGAATTCTGAGATCCTCAAAGGGAAAAAAAAAAAAAAAAAAAAAAAAAAAAAAAAAAAAAAAAAAAAAAAAAAAAAAAAAAAAAAAAAAAAAAAAAAAAAAAAAAAAAAAAAAAAAAAAAAAAAAAAAAAAAAAAAAAAAAAAAAAAAAAAAAAAAAAAAAAACAAATCTCATTGCATCATCAATCTTGTGTGAGTGTACCCCCATCCCGGGCCCCGGGAGTGTACACTGTGACTCCATATTGGTGCAGCGTATTCAGCAGTATGCCAAAGACACCAAAGCGGACAGTGATGTGGGTAGTTAAGTCAAATCCTCAATTCCGTGAATAATCTTTGGCAAGTAAGTTTGACGAGATTTGACTTCAAAGGACATATTTAGAGGTTTTTAGCCCACATGTCCTTCTGGAAAATGTCGGCAATTCACCACAGGAGGGGGGTAAAGTTCTTCAGGGGAATTTTAAACATTGTCCAAATAAGATTTGGTATAGCTCAAAATTGTTCGTGGGGTAACAAGGAGTAAAAGAGTCTATGGACCTGTCTGTAAAATGCATAGTTAAGAAGTAAAGTGTCGAAGGGACGCGTCCATCCAGTTCATGCGAGCCTTGTGAGGAGATTGGCACGGACGAGACTACGTCTTGGCAGCGACTGCATAATTGGTGTGTTGTTTTAAGTAAAGACTGCGGCCCATTGTGAAGCCAAGGTACCTTCGGTGTTGGGTCGTGTGACCAATTTATCTACAGCTACCATGCAGTGATGTTCTCTTTTTGCGCAATCGATTTGCAAGGTGGAAAAAACCTGAAAGATGACAGGTCTTGGGGTTGCTGGACTTTAGGCAGGATAACGTGTAGTTAGGATAACAGAAATGGCCAAACTATTCCTTATTTCGAAACAATTTGCACCACATATTGATAGCTGAACCATTGCTAAAAGCTAGCGAGACAAAAGCAATTCTTGGCACTCGGAAATTGCCCTTGATTTATAGACAAAATGTCTCTCCACTAAGCTATTTTTCAATGAAACTGTACCCGATATGTCATGTTCTGCCCACAACATCGTTGTGGCTGCATTTAACCACAGGCCAATCTTTATTGATAAAATCCGTTGGGGTGAGAGCCCAGGCTTGCCTAGCACGGTCAAAAATCACTGTCCTCGAATGCGAAGGAGCTATTTCTATCTGAAGTAGTTTTATTTGGTATTTTGTAAAGATAAGGTACGACGTGCCTTTCAATTGCTGCATTAATGTGAGAATATTTGGGTAAAAAAAATTAAGTGATAACACCCCCCCCCAATTATGTTACGTTAATTTGTTGCAAATTAAGGAGAATTAGCCTTGACCTGAAAGACATGCTTTCGCACTTTTAATTATAAATGCACCATAGGCAGAGAGTACATGGCCAAGAGACCATACTGCAAACAGTGAACGTTGCTTAGGTCGGTAATGGCCCACAGGTTGATTGTATGTGGCTCTGTTGCGGCGGAGTCGTAGAATGGAAAAAGAGTCCTCTTATAAAATTTTATGCTTCTAAACAATTGATGGATGAAACCCATATAGACGACAAAATTATTTTTGCAGGAGGAGTGTTTGGAACAATTTTTAATATGATTTCACTTATATGCTTCAAGAAAGAAATTAATTATTTTTAAATTGTGAAATAGATAAATTGAAAGCCTTATAAAAGACAAATAGCGGTTCTTAAAAAAAGTCAAGCTTTTAACTAGACTACCTTTGCTGCCACTAAACGTATCTAAAGTTTACAGTCATTTTTTTTTTTTGTTTGTTTTTTTACGATGTTTTTTAAGATAAAGGACATTTTTTAACAAAATATAATTTTTCATTTGCTCTCAAATGATAGTCTAGTCCATAGGAAGAACAGAAGAATAGATTACAGTTTACACATAAAACAGTATCAACAAGACGCGTCCTTTTAAAATTATAGGACCAATCTTCTGCATTTAGTGCAGAATTTGTGAAATGAACAAACAAATTGATTTTGTAACACTATATTGTAATGAATACTATGTAAAGGCATCAATCATAATGTAACCTTTATTGTGAAACAAAAAGACATTCAGTTCATGTTACTTTTTCTGATACAATCTGGTATTATTTTGAAGTTTATGAGTAGAAATCGCAATTGCATGAAACCAAGTTCAGGTTACAATACTTTCCCTTTTAAAGGGATCTTTATCCAGTGCAAAGGCAAAATCACTATTGTGTAGTAATATCTGTCATACATGGCTGTACAAAAGTTGTGCTGTTTTACCACACATGAAATATTAGTCTGCTTAATGAAATAGTTCCATGCTATCAGTGTTAAAATTATACATACAACAATGTAATTCTGTACCAAATTGTATATTATACATTGGAAGTATTATTTTGGAATAAATGGCTATAGAAGTCAGTCTACAGTTTAATTTGTCAAGCAAAAATTTGCAATCGACCCAAACCAATCAGAAAAAAATGTTACATAGCTAACTTTAGGTTAGGACTAGTATCATTTAGTGCAAGAGGGATGTCACTATCACTAGTGTGCAAGTAGGGTATGTATATCACGACCATGGCCATTGCATGGAAATATGTAGGACTCATGAACTCAACAGACAGTATCAGTAGTAACAGCTGAGAAGTGTAAACAATGGATTGGTTGTATACACCCAATAGAACGTGTCCCACCTGATGAGGGTTGGTCCAATTAAGGATTAATTTCGCCTGGCAGAAGAAAAAAACAGATAGGACGTTAATAAAAGGTTAACCCTCGGTCTCCTGAGCCATTTTTGGTAACACAACTGCCGAAGGGTTACCACCCCCCTGGGAATTTCGTTCTGAACATCCGATTCCTGTGAATTGGTACCAAAGGGTAGGGTAGAGTTTCTTCTTTTCCATTGGTACACAAAGTAAGTAGTCCAACATCCGCGCATTATGACGTCACGATGAACTTCATATGCGGAGAAGTCCGAAAATACTGCATATATATGGTGTACATGTAGATTCGCAATTTAGCGACTCGAACACTTTATTATAGCACTAACTGCTCTCATTATTTATAACTAATCATTTCCCAACAAATAGAGTAAAAAACCTGCATGAAAATCTGTATATTCCCTACCGCTTTTTTCGAAAATTGAAAATTTTCACATGTGTGTCTATGGAAATTGCCAGTTTTTTTTGTCTTTTTTTTGTTTTTTCTGACATGCGAACTTTATGACTTCATTGTGACGTATGCTATGCATTTTGGAGCTTCATTTTGGTATCATTTAAAAGAGGTGTATCATAGCTTATCTATTTTTAGCCAAAATCAAGTGTCTTTGATATCCCTTGGTTGGGCTAGGCATGTTGCCACCCCCTATCCCATCACTTTGGGATCACCCCTGTATCGTTCCCATACCCCGGATGGATTTTGTTTTTGGTTTAAAAGGAGCGGAACATGTCAATTGCCACTTACATTAAACAATTAGGCACCAAAAAGGGGTTTTTAGCACCGGGGAAAAACCCAAGGGGGGGGGTAACCACCCCACCCCCTTCGTTAGACTAGGGTTAAAGACATCCAGGTAATTTTGAATATGGCCAATTTTAGTTTTTTCCTCCATAATTTTAATTAACAGTGTATTAACATGAAATATCATGTAATATCATAGACATGAATATCAATAAACTCGTACTCATTGATAATAAAACTACAAAGATCACAGACAGGACAAACAGGAAACATGCCGACTGCGTGCCGTGTTTTCTTGTGTTAAACCGCCATTTCCGTCGTCTTGCTGAATTAATCCGGGGGGCCGGCGATATTAAAGGCCGACTCAGGATTTTGAAATACACATAATTTGTTGTGTAGTACTTAAAAAATGTCCTCGTAGGAACTAAAGATAGTCATCTAAAAGACGTAAGTTCAAAGTAACAGATGAATCGGGATTTTTCCGTTTTCATGCATAAACATTTATGCAAAGTATAACAGTGCCATAGGGTCCATGTTTAACGAAAATTGCCTGATCCGGAATTTTTCATAACACAAAAGTTAAGATTTTTGACTTCGTTTTTAGCCTAGTTATTTCAACAGTGATTATTATATGGCCAAGCATTATGTAATGCACAAACCACGATTGTTTGAAAAATGAGTATGTCCTCATCGGAAAATCTAGTCCGCCTTTAATTATAAAATCGTTCCGTTTACCCATAAGGACGCTGATTTGGTCTTAAATCATTTCAGGTGGATGGCTTAATGGTATAGCAAAGCTTGACAACCATGCAAAATTTGATTTTGAAAATCTTGAGGCGCGAACTATTTTTCAAATGTCCAGTGTCTCTTTATAAAGCGATCAAGGGGACAGTGAAGTGTTTTCACCAAAAGTAAGCAAAACGTTACATCTCAGTGGTCCTCTTAAATGCTGTGAACTCAAGATTTCGAAATATAATTATTTTGAGTAGAGAATTAAAACTAGTCATCTAGAACTAAGATATCACCCATAAAATTTCCATTCCACCAAGTTTAGAGAGAACTGGGGGATTTTCCGTTTCATGCAGTAAACATTTATGCACAGTTTAACAGTGCATAGACACCGTGTTAACAACAATTCTGGCCAGGAATTTATAACAAGTTGGATTTTCTATATAAGGACTTTCGATTTTGACTAGATTATTTCACACAATGATTTAGTATATGGACCAAGCATACATGCAAAAAACACTATTTGTTTGAAAATTGAGTGCGCCCTCATCAGGAATCTCTGAATCAATCAGTGTCATGCCACTTGCCGCTCAGCATCAATCCGCTTGGTGTATCACCGCTGTGCTCATTATAGTCAAGCGGTTGCTATCGGCTTTGAAACATGGTCATAGCGGCACCGCTCCAGATATGACTTCAATGCAATTTGCCGCTTTGGGCAACAAAGCGGCAGGCGGCACGGAAAACCACCCTTAAATGTCCAACTATAAAGGGCGCTTCTAGTTACGGCTCATAAAGGACCACTAGAAGAACACAGCACTTGAAATCCGCTTTCAAGTACTTGTCAAGTGATCGGTCCTTATTTAAAGTGGTCCTTCTCATGGCTGCCCACAGACGCCTTGAGCACATGTACGGAGATGTTCGCGCGTTAAAAATATTCAAATTAATTATGTATTAGGATAAGGTATTAGGGGATATAATTGCATGCTTGGAGGTTTAATAAATTAACATATGCATTAGCGGGGCCACTTTGAGCACGAGCGCTTTAGCACGAGTGCACAGTGGCCCCGCTTATCCATTATTAAGTTATAATGCCTCCAAGATGCCATTATATCCCCGAATCGCAAACAAACCCTCCACTCATGCTTATCTGTCATAAACCACAAGAGCATTTTTTATACACCACAGAAACATAAATACAATATTAATAACGCTTTTTCTGATTATATTCTGGATAACTTTTAAAAATATAACTAGAAATATTGTAGTTCTACGAACTTCCACAAACACTGGTTTTGACTGGCATATGAAGCAAAGAAGTTTGGAGAGAAGGTGTGAAAAGTTATACAATGTAGTATGATTTGAACTTCGATGAGTTACCAGCTCACATATATGTTAGCTTTTGGCATAATTGCCATGATTACACTGGAACGTAGCGATTACGCATTAGTCATACTTACTTCACCAATCTATTTTGATGAATAATCCGCATTGATTTACATGCCGATAATTATTCATTAAGTTCTTGATGTATCGCATCTATGGTATAGGTCAAACCGGGATTATTAACACCGCAGATTTTAAATAGACAATTATGGACTCCTGCAGTAAACGTTGCTTGTGTTTTCAAAGCTGTTAACACCATAGAAATAGATTTAAAGATCTTATTTGTAAGGTATAGACTCTGTATTGAGTGTCAATCTTGATTCTTTCCCCGTTCGTAAAGCCACATACCCTGGGAGGTTGTGGTAATTAACGTTCTGGCCTTGGTATTATTGCATTACCATGGCGAGTGAACGGTCCAATCGCTTTTCACTTGAGGGGGAAGTAAAAGTATGCCGTGCTTGCGTGCATTATTAAATTCTATTGTTTAATAATGCACGCATGCATATTAATCTTGTCATAATGGCCGCCTGCATTTCAAATTGAGGCAAGCGTGCATTCACGAATATAATTTTACGCGAAACCAAAGAAAAGCCACTCGAAAATAATGCTCTAGTGGTTTATTATGTAATTTACTAACAACTGGAGAACATATCATGTACCCTAATAAGTCCAGGAAGCCATCAATCCGTATCTCGCGTAAAAGGTTTGACCTTACGCCTTCTGCTCTAAACTTTTGACCCCATACAATGCATTAGTGTAATATGTTGGGGGGGTATGAAAAGTTATGTTGGATTAAATAAGCCTCTGCGAAAAATAAAAATCCCAGCTGGCGTCCAAAATGGCCGCCTCTTTACCTAAAAGCCTTTTTTTAATGTAAACTTTTGATTACACCTCCAAAAATAGTGCTGTTTTCGTCATTTAAAAGCCAATAAAATTTTCTACACGATGATAACCAATTTAGGTATCGTTTAAGGATGCTAAGGTAGAATAGGTTAAAAATTTGTTGTTTTAGCATTTTTTTTAAAAAGGGACTTTTTTATTTTTATTTTTCCTTCATATGGGTTAAAACCATTATACCAAATGCATTCGATATTTTCCACAAATTTGACCTGATATTCATCTCAGAATGGCATAAAAATATCAGGAATGCATTCTATATACCAAAAGCAAGTTATTAGGTAACAAGTTCATAAAGCATTTTTTTGAGATTTAAGCTTTTTAAGTGCACTCTATAAAACCTATCATTGCAAGTCTTTGAACACACTAGAGATTTGAAAGATAGACCTGACATTGTGCAGTGGGTGAATGAATGAAAGAACGAACGAACGAACTACGAACTAATCAATGAATGAGAATAAATGTTCATGCTTTTTTGTGATTTCATAACAGTATTGTTTTTTCTTTAGCTACTGTTTGATTCACACCACATAAAAAAGAACAAACATCAAAAATACATACAGACATAAAAACTGACATCCCAGTGAAGATGTGTTTAGGTCTACATTCAAAATCATACAGGTACATACATATTTGGGGCCCCCGCACAGGGGCTAAATATTAACCTGACCAAAATATGTTCCCACAAAACAACCCATTCGCGCGAAAACACTTAAAAAACACCTTATGAAAATCTAAAATGTCCCGGCAAACCCAGACATGTGTATTTTGTTACCGGGCATGCTTGGATAATGTGGTGGGGGGGGGGGGGTAAATCCATCCAACATGATCCACCCAATGAAAGCACCTATAAACTGTTTAAGAAATATAGCTGTGCAGTACCAGTGGTCAAGTCCTAGAAAAAGACCAATTCTCAGCCTTTTTGGGGGGGGGCACACACACCTAGAAAGGCCCATTCTCCAATTGTGTACGGTTCTGGGCACCTGGCATATATAATCTTTCACAGCACTTTGTTCTTTCCATACGTATACAAAAATGCATATGTCACGTTTCCACTTTTCTTAATTGCTAAGAATTTCTCTGCAGCTTTTTTCACTTCAGACATTCAAAAATATCCGACATGATGTCTTTTATAGGCTATACAAATACCAGATCTAAACCAGTGTTTACAGAAGAATGCCTTCTTTATCAATTGTAATAAAAGAATTACACCAAACAATCGCATGAGATACTGGTCTCATCCGGTTTCTTAAAACGAATGGTAGCCCAGAATTTTTTCCAAAAGGGTTCTTCATATGTTCTATAAAGAACTCGTGTCTGAAAATTACATATTTAAATAGCCAGATCATCGCCAAAAGCCTGAAAATGTAATGCCTGAAACAGCAATTTCCAATTAGCATACTTGGATTTATATTTAAAACAGTTTGATCCAGGCAATTTTAAACATTACAAAATGATCTGCGATCCGGCATACTTAAACCTCCCTTTGAAGAGGCCAGTCATCTCTTAATCTTTCTGAAACACCATTCCACAAAAATATACAAAATACTATCAGCTCCTTAAAAATTGCTTGTAGGGTTTGAAATACGTGAAAGAGGATAGATACAAGTTGTTAGACACCGCAAAAGTTTTGATCAATGTGATCTTACCCAACAGGGTAAGCTTTCTCATCTTCCCATTTGCAGGGTTCTTTATTAAATGTACAGCCAATTCTCTTATTGAAGTTAACATCAATCATAGTATGTTTCATATAAGGAAGATAGCATAAAAATAAGGAAATGGAAATCTTTTACCAATTATATGTTCTATTTTCCAATGAACACATTTGATTCCTTAAACTCCCAGCCTATAAATCATACTTTTATTATAGCTTATATGCAAACCAGAAAATACTGAAAATTTATCCAAACGCTCCCAATGTTTCCTGTAAAGAGTCATTATTTTGTACCGTCCTAATATATAATGGTGTCATCTGCATAATGACTTATTTTAATATGAAATCTTTAAATCACAACTGTACACAGAAGACGCTTTATACCTTTATTTCTGTGTACCACGATGAATGCCTAAAGTTATGTAAAAATATCAAATAAAATGTAAGGCGAAAAAAACGGCAACATTGACGAAGACCGTTCAAATTTTTTGAAGAAACTGAGAGGCACTTGTCCATTATTTATAACGCAACTGTCAGCTCCGTTATATATAATATTAATCCATCTTGAAATCGTGCCAAACAAATTTTACCAGAGAATTTATTATACAAATCCAACTAATTTTATCAAAATCAAATCAATAAACAAAGGCAAACTAGAATTTCGCGGTTCCGGCTTTCTAGGTTTCAGGTTTGGCTGGTTAGTTGGGGACGGTTGGGGCGGGGGGGGGGGGGGGGGGGGGGGGGGGGGGGAGGCTGGTAAATTGTGGGTTGCCATTGGGTTCATGTTGGCGGTGATTGTGATGCTTCTGGTCAGAACCTTATCGGTCGATCTGAGCCCTTTGTTAACCGAGGTTGGCTGGAATTGTATGTTTGAATTGAAGCAGCGTTTTTTTCCTGCAAGTAGTGTGATGGCTTTAATTGATGTTAAAATATGATTTGTAATTCCGTGGCTGCATAATCAGGCGACTTGCAAGTTTTTGAGGTTGATGATGACTGGAATAAGTTGGATGATCTATCTTATCTATCTTCAATATTACATCACTCAGTAGTAGAGTATTGTTGTACTAGGTGAAAAGGTGCTTGGTACAGAACAAAGATCAACAAAGGGTGCAGGAAGAAAAGACTGGGGCAAGTAAAAAGAAGGTTCGGGTGGCTAGCTAGCGAGTGTGAGTGGCTTCAGGGGGGCCGGACTCGAGGGAAAATCTCAGTGGACTAAGCGGAAACCCAGTTAAGCTGGTAGGGGTGTTCCAGGTGCAGATGACACTTAGAAAAAAATCTGTGTGGTAAGAGCATTCTACTGTACGTGGTTGCTGTTGTAGTGTTGGTGGTAGCCCCTAGTTGCTTGGTCTGATATTTACTCACATGCAAAGTTTGTAAGGTGCCACGGACTGGATGTACAGAATTGAAGCTGTAAGTAGTTTCTTGCAATTGATTGGAATATGACGCCAGGGGTTACAATATGACGCAATTTCATTCGCGAATAAATAAATCTTTTTGTTTATTGATTTTGAATTTATAAGTATATATTTTATTCATAGTGTTTATTTTGTTTTTAATTATGTTATGTATAGTGTTCATCTCTTATTTATTATTATTTTTATTTTACCTATTTAGTCATCTTTGATTTGTTTTATTGCAACGATTTACTTTATTAATAATTCAGTGTTGATTTTATTTCTATGAATTTTGAGTTGTTTTAATGTAACGATTTACTTTATTAATAATTCAGTGTTTATTTTATTTCTATTAATTTTTCATTTCGATTTTTGTTATAGTATTATTCAAAATTTTTTGGTTTTAATTGTTTTGTGTTTATGCTTTGTTTTATTTACTTATTAGTCATCTTTATTTAGTTTAGTGTTATTATTTAATTTTTTTTTCATCTTGTTAACGATTATATTATAATATTTTTGTTGTATTACGGCTTTGATTTTATTAATTTTTAAATATTAAAAATTACTTTTTATTATCCTCCCGTATTTTATTTTTTACCATTTGGGCTTTTAGTTTTTTATTATTTGTCGTTTTTTCTTTATCATGTATTTGTACTGATTTTTAAAAAATTTATTTGGTTCCTTTATTTTATTCATTTTATATTTCTATCATTTCAGTAGACAGGCGTATATAATATCGGTTATTATGTTTTATTACTTGTTTATTTTAATCATTTTATTTTAATGGCTATATTCTAAGACTTGTGTACACGGATTTTATTTGGTTTTACTTTTTAAATTATTTTGTTTATTATTTTCTCATCTGTGGACTTATTAGCGAGTTAGTGTTAGTTGTTATTTTAATGTGGAATGATTTGTTTCTTATTTATTCCATTTGTGAGTGATTAATTTTTATTGTGTTTAATTCTTTTGTAGGCGTTAGGCCTATATGTAGACTTTTGTGATGGTTCATGCTGCGAAAAAACAACATCTCTGTTACACCCAAACATTAAAATTTCTAAATACAATTACAAGAAAAAAAACGCCCAAAAAAATCAGCCGAAAAGTGGGATCGAACCCAGACCAGCGGGTCCTATCTTAACGAATCATAATTATCTTAAGGAATCAATTGACATGTCCTGCCAGAGCCATCGAGGTATAAAGCAAACCAGAGAAGAAAGCTGGACCGAACCATTTCAGGCGCCCCACTGCTGTGTAACGTTTCGTAGTGTACGCAACGCATTCTAGGGAGTATGTAAAGGTGGTAACAAATAGTGAAGGATAGAGGCCCCCGGTTATTTACTATGCCGACTTCAGAGGGAAAGAGGTATGCGATGATACAGTATTTATCATCTACAAAATATTTCACGTCCTAAAAAAAAACACGGAACATACATAGCTCTCATCTAAAAAATATGTCAGCTAAAAACACGAACATAGGACTAATGATCCTCGGGGGAAAAATTACTACAGCCGATCTTCAGAGAAAGATGGTATTGCGAGATACAGTATTTATCATCTACAAAAATATTTCAGCTAATACACG
>JAMKCH010020171.1:0-41429 GCA_023653785.1 Ophioderma brevispina
AACCCTACTTCTTTTCTATATATTTCTTTGAGATCCTTTTTTTTATCTAGAGCATTGTCAAAATAATTCAAATCAAATCAAATCAAATGCAGTACTCAATGTTTGATCAGCTGCATATTAGAATGGTATCACATTCTCACTGTCCATAGCACTATGGACAAATGTAATGTCATATTTAAAGTGATTAAAAGGTGCATTTACTTTAAATAAATGGTTTGATCATCAGCTGCAAAGTATGATGTATCACAATTCTCTGTCTATGCAGTAAAGGCCTATCAGTGATCGCACCACCCGAAAGAGTCAAAATATTTTGACATTTCAGGGAATAACTTAAAGTGAGTATAAATCTTCGAGAATGCTCATAATTATTTTTTCCAATGAAAAATTATGGAAAAGTAAAGAAAACACAATATTTAACGATATGATCTCCATTCAATTACGTTTTTGTAGTAACTGTCCTTACGGACAGGAATGACTAAAATATCCTATTTTGTCCTTATTAGGTGCTTTTGATTTTATCACTTGCAAAGTATATTAGGATAACCTGCAAATCTGATTTTATACTAATTTTTTTTTCAATTTTCCCAATCGACGCAAATTCATGAGAGTGCCTTTGATATGTGTATGAAATTAAAACAGTTTCGGTGAGTTTATTTTGGATGCAGTCACATTTGATACATATACATTACTTCAATGGTTTTTATCACTGCACGATGATAATTGTATCACTGTTTCATTATCTATGTATTATGACAACTGCAGGATACATGATCATCAATAAAGCTTCTATGCTTATAGTTGTCCCCATTTGCTCATATCACATACAACATCTTGTTAGACTTGGTTTATCATGACCCATTCTGTCTAAAAGAAGAAAGCTAATGATTCAAAGATTGTTAGCTGTTGACCAAAAGCAAAATAGACCACTTGAGTAAAAAGTGATGGCAGTGAATTGCGGATAGTCATGCAAATCGAAAAATCTGGTCTAGCATAGGATTCTTCAAACAGTTTATATAATTCTTACATCGTGTAATTCTGTTGAAAAAAATAAAAACCAGGTTTATTTTATTCACGAGGTTTCTGATATGCCAGACAAGTTTGGTGTCGTTGAAATGCTGGCAGATTTTCCCAGTTGGAAGTGGTAAATTTTCCTGGTGTTCAGGAAAAAAAAAAGGCTGATTTACATGATTTTCAAGCTTTTTCTTCCCGTCAAGGCTCTTCTGGGGCAACGCCCCCCCCCCCCCACATCGACACAAATAATAATAATCCTGCAAATCTGTCAAAAATACCTAAATTTTAACTGACAGTTGTATTGTAATAAAAAATTCAAATTTACTACCCCTTGTATTTAAAATAAATGTTAAGGACAGGGATGTAGCTACAGTGGGCGGTGGTGGCAAGCAAGAGCCCACCACTCAGCTCAGAGCCCACCACTAACACCAGTTTTAACTCTATGAGCCCCACAACTCCAAAGAGCAAATAGCACAATGTGACTAATTTTGCGCAAATAATTGACAATTTTAGGCCTAATGTTATAAAATAATGGTCAATTTTCATCATTAACACCCCACCACTTAAAGACAAATGTGCTAGCTACAACCCCTGTGTAAGACGATGTCAGATGCATCCCAGAATTATTATGTCTGGTTGCATTGGCCTATTGAAGCTGTGACTGTAATAAATTGCCTGTTGAGGGGAAAAATGGGTTACTCCGACCAAACGAATGGTGGTTGTGCCAATCGTTTTCATAAGTATATTGAAGAAAAAGATTAGCCAATTTGGAGCTGGATAGAAGCAAAAGCTCCCGTAATGTGAATCATGCAAATATGTAGGGTTGCTTCATCTCCTGCATGTATATACTTGCCTCCAGGTTCAAATTAAAACCAAGAACAGTTTGCCTGGGTCCTTAGCTTGTCATGAACCAACCAGGCGTTTACCACACTCTTTAAAAAATTTTTGGTACAAATTCCCACAAATCCGATATTCATTGCCTGGCGTCTTTAGGCTGAGTAAAAAAATGCATTTTAGCATCCCCTGGCTTCAGTTTTTTTAAAACCTTTTAGATTAGAACTTTAGTAAAAGGCTGCTTCTGATGTTGTGATGCTTATGTCCGATTTGCTCAATATACAAAAAGTAACATAATTAGAGGAGTGCATACCTGACAGAGTAGAAAAAAAAAAGGGCCACCTCCTTCTTTTTCAGGCTGTGCATGCCAACGTTTGCAAACCATAGGCCTTGGTCGAATATGTTTTTTTCACCTACTTTCTGAATAACAACTAAAAGCTTCCCCTCCTTTTTGTCAAAAATCTGGATCCTAAAAATTGTTTTTTTGCTCTTACTATTTATGTGCATAAAACACCAAGTAATTATAGCTCATATACTTACTAGCCAAAATTACTGGTTTTCATTAATTAAAACTCCATACCAATGTCCCTTATTTTCCGTAATACACCCAAACAGACCTCTGCGACAACCAACGACGCTCAAAGATGACCACTTTATCAATCATACATTGAAATCTATATCCTAAGTAGAGGCAGTGTGACTGCTGAAAAATAACATGAATAAAGACCAACTTAAAGGTAATCGAAGCCCCTATAGTATCCTATGTAACAAAATGTCAATCCACAATCTGCAATTGTAAATAACACTGGCTTATCCAATTGGCCACACAAGGGAAGGGAAATCTTTCAATTCTTTCAAAACTAGGCCCGTTGGGGCGTGTCGGCTCATACCGACCTGCACATGAAGCAAAGCCCCTGAAAATGTCTTCTGAGGGTAAATTCTATTCTTGCACTATTATTGAAAATTTACGTTGTCGCATGCTGACCAATAACTTTCAACGCTATTCTTTGGCCGGCATCTGCCTGCAAGCGCCAATGACCCTGATTCTTTAAGTGAACCAACGGGCTCATCTCATAACAGACCAAAATCAACCCCCCCAACACACACAAGTCCATGGGCCCAAGGCTGGGCATCAAAGCCTTGGTGCAAAACTCTCTGTTATTTTGTGAAACAAGGTAGTGACTTGGACTTTATGGATGGGCTACAACAGGACAATACCCCCATGGTTGGACCAATCTGGCTCATGCAAAACTCTATTAGTACAAACTGCATCGTATTTTCACATGCTAAAATGTTGAAATTGGTAAAAAGTGTCCTCAAAGTCACAAGACCTGCAATATTCATGGCTGAAGTTGTTATTTCAAATCCCGGCCATGCCAGGTCCACTGGGCCACGCTAATTGCTAGTGTTATGTTGTTTCATGAGTGTACCCAGAAAGTGATGCATTTGCCGTTGTTTCAGAAAATTATGACGCGTGACCATGTAGAGATCCAAGCCCATGTGGCTGGGGATGCAGGGGCCCATTAAGGCCCCGGTGGGGTCTACTTCAATAGCAATGCCATAAATATCCTTGCCTCAAGGTGTGGATATACAGTGGCAGTGCCAAGAGGGGGGGGGGAACTTTCCCACCAATCTCCCAGGAAAACCAAACACCAAAAGATCCACCGTATTTCTACGGTGAAACCGTTAAATAAGTAAGGTTTTCATGCATATGTTATGGTAACCATATTATGGTGAAATACCGTAAACCAGCCATAAAAATATGTGAAAAACACACCGTAAAATTTACGGTAACTTGAAATTAACCCTGGCAACTGGTTGCCAGCATTTTACCGGTGGTTAAAATGTTGGCAAGCCAGTTGCCAGGTATTTTAAATTAATTACAGTTTACCAATCTTTTATGGTATTATTTTACGTTAAAAACTTCATTTTATTCGTTTGTTATGTCAAACATAAAATTGCATGGAAATAACCATTATCACCGTAATAAAAATACGGTGGAATCTTTATAGTGAAAGGCAAATACCAAAATTGCAGGCAGGATTTTTTTTAAATTCCATGAAATTTTGCCCAATCAGAAATTCAACATCCTTTTTTCCCCAGAAAAGAAGTTCTGCATCACCACTGGTCATGGCACCATTGTTCATTTTTAGAAAAAAATGGCGGTTATAAAAGCTCATGAAATGGTAAACACAGTGTACAAGATTTAGACTGGTGTCACCACTGATGTCAAAGCAGGCAGCATCAATATGGAAAATTAAACTCATATTGAAAATCTACAGTTATCATGCCAGGGGGAGGGGACCGGGGGGGGCAGGGGGGGGGGGGGGGGGGGGGGGGGGGGGTTCTCACATGGGAGGTAGTATGGGAGTGCCCGCTAGCCCTCTCATTTCAGGTCTTTTTAAGTTCCAGTGACCGTCCATTTTCGGACCATTTCAGTTCCAGAGAATCTACTTCTAATTCGTTGTCAAAACCTCATATAATCGTTCTAGCTTTTTACTTTTCAAAAATTTCCTCAAAAAGTAGCTGGAACCAACGCTCGAGTTTTTGTGTCATCTTTGAGCAAGCGGGCAAATAGGGATTGATTTGGTAGGGGTCTGTGTATTTGTGTGTGATCTGCTTTGGTAGTAAAAACTGTGACCCCCAAATGTTAATTCTGGCATCTGCCTGCTGTTTCCACATATGCCAATGATAAACAGACCTTTGAAATGAGGGGAAGAAGAGTGCTGACGGTATTATCTGTTGGTCCTTCTCCATGACACTGTATCAATGCGTCAGTTCATTAGGGAAAGGGGGAGTTCTTTCCCCGGTTGGTATGTCACATCACATTGGTGCACATTTTCATGACACTTGGATAAAAGTTTACTTGGGTAGTGACCACATTTGAGGACTCAGTGGACCTTTCGTCCCCCTTACAAACTGCAACGGCAGATGACACGTGCGTTCGGTGTGAACACTGTTATTTTTTATTTGTTAAAAACTATTCCAATTTGATAGTATTTGCCTTCTCTATTAAATTTTAAAGATTGTCGTGGTGTTGATACCAAGTTTATCAAATTGTCATGTTTTTTAAACAAAATTTGAATAATTTGCATATTAAACCCCCCCCGGCACCCGCCCTCCCCCACCTCACCCCAAAAATGGGAGAAAAATTTGCGTCTGTGGCAAAGGGAAGAAAATATTTGGGTCTTTTGGTGACTAGAAGATAAAATATTGGATCGTGATGATTGAGAGTGGACCAACAGGATTTACTCAGCACATACCCAACCCACCCCAGGCATCATGCTTAGCTATAATACCAGGTACTAACAATATACGTCCTATGTTTGTAATATTTGGATATTGGGTGACACAGCTATGCCCTGAATTTTTAAAGGCCAATAAAAGTTTCAGATTACAAATTGCGAAATTTTAATTAAGATTTACTTAAAATGTACCAGTTTCCGTTCAATGGTTTTGTGGTTTTGGATTACTGTAAGCATAAATTACAACGCCTTACAGGATACTGTAATTGGAAGCTGAACAGGGGAAAAATGGACGTCAGTATGTGTTGTGGAATCTAAAATTCAGCCAAACTAAAAATATGGATGCCGATTGACATGTTGTAAGTGAATGGATTTATAATGCAACTAGATTCTTCATTTGATTAGGGTAAGCTCGGGCATGCCAGGGGAGCTCCCATTTTGGAGGTGGTGACATAGATGTAAGGCTGGTCCATTTTCAGATGGTTGTCACCCAAAAGACCCATAGATTTTTAAAAATTCACCCAACCCCTATTTGGGGAAAAATTTTCCCCAAAGACCCCTATTTTGGGGGAAAAAAAATTTTCACCCAAACGACCTCTATTTTTTAGAAAAATTTTGTCACAAAAAAAATCCCCCATAGAATTTTTAGGGAAAAAGTGTCGGCATATTTATCAACCATGGGGGCGATTTTGTACGGAATGCCCTGGGTTTGGAAGCACTACCAGCCTTACACCCATACCATTGTATGTGAGTGGCCCCCCCATACATATGAGGAAGTTGCGGGAAACAGGCTAAAGATCTCTTGTTCTGTCTGTTAAAGAGAAGGTGTGTCGGGGGGGGGGGGGATGTATTCAACGGAGTCGGCTGTTCTATTCTCGGACCACACGTGGACCGATATTATTGATTGGACAATATAGTTTTTCATATTCTTGCTGATAGTCTATGTGAGTTGAAGGGCTAACTAGAAACCATAATTGGTGAAGTGGCCACTTCCACAAAAATGGACCTGAAATGTCCTAGTGGAAAGCCCATGTGTACAATTTAACATTCACATTCCTAAAATCAGTATTTCCAAGACCAATTGATATATGAAATAACTATCTCAGGAATGAACGTATTGGTGTATGGTGTCTTAATAACACAATATCAAATGAACCAAGTTCACTTCCATCTTGTAATATGGAACCTAACCTCTGGAAATGAGGATGCAAATCGTCAGTAATAGTGCAAAAGTTGCTTGTCACCTGATCACCTTTAAAGTCAGGATCTTCCAATGAGTGATGGCGGAAATTGGATATTTGCTATTGTCTGACTGACCTGGAACACTGAAATACTTTGCTCATCCCACTTTGACTATACTTCATAGGTTTATCATAGTTTAAAGGTGCAACGAGAGATTTTTGGAGGCACCCCAAATAGTGGTCATAATAGTAATTCATATAGATTAGACACTCAATAGATTTCTTACCTTGTGTTTGGCTACAGAAGGTCTTAAAAAGAGAAAAGATGTGATTTTGATTTGCTTATCTTTCAATGTAAAACATAGGCCGAATTTCCCTTTTGCTTCTACTACGAAATTGAAATTTAACATTTTTGTAACCAAAGTAACTTTCTCAGCTTAACACCTTTCGATGGGGATATTTTTGATGAAATCCTTTACATCGGGTAAAAATCAGAACTTTCGATTTTTTTTTAGGGACACCTGATTTGTGAATCTCTCGTTTCCACCTTTAAAGTGATAATACACTATAATGCAGGTTGGGGACTTCACCAAACTGTGGGTACCGGTGTGCTCCACGTCAAAAAATGGACCCAGTTTATAGGTATGCATGTTTTTTAAGATAAATGACCAAATGCCTAAAGTAATGTCCAAAATCTGACCCATTCTAACAGTAATATCCAAAATATGGCATATCGTAAAATCTGAAAATATGGAACCATTAATATAGCTGACCAAAAATGACCCATCTTTCTAGTACAGTTCATATTTTAGACCCATTTTCACCCCATTTTAGAACATTGTATATACTTGATAACAATGACCCATTATATCAGTGAAAAAGAAACAACACCTTCTATCGTAGTATGGTGGCAATAAAATGGACCCATGTTTAGTCGGGGATGAAATGCCACCCTCCGCAGCACATATATAAAATAACAACCATTTTTATATAGCACTCAATCACCTTTAAAACAGTCTCAAAGCGCTGTTGACAATTTATTATACGACGCCGCCTTCAGGAAATCGTCCAATATTTTTGCTTCAGAGGGCTGCTTCAAAGACATGCCTTCAAGCGCACAAGCCATCAGCACTTAAATACTGATAGGCTAAACTACCCCCCCACTATGTCATTATTTTTGCCTTGCATAAATTTGTGTTTTATATTTTAATATCTGCAAGTTGCTTTTTTCACAGAATCTATAAGAAATATAATTTATTCTACTCTCTAATCTAAAGATTGTTGTTATAGATGTTAGTTTGTGAAATTTGAAAATAACACCAGAATTCGAAAGAACAACTTATATGGTGTAGTTTTGAAACTATTTTTAGGCCTTTACACATGTTCACTCACATACATACTTTTTATTATGGCACCAACCTGAGACAAACATACCCAAAGGGAATTGGAATCCACCTGTGATCGTTGCTTAGCAGCTGAATCATATTGACACGGTCTTGTTTGGACCTTGGGCCCTTGACCATTCCATAGGCAGGTTGCCTAAAAACAATCAGTACAAATATTTTGCCTGATTTGTGTTTTTCAACTCATGACTTTTACAAGAGCCAACCATTCTTGCAAAAAGCTAAGAGCAATGTGCAGGGTTTACTGAATAGTTTTCATTTTCATGACAAATTAGATTCATTTGGTTTAAGAAATTTATCATTTCAATTCAAATTTCTTTAAAAATCAGTTTGAATTTCTTTCTTGAACTAGAACTAATTTACAGAAGAAACTTTTTTGGAAGTTTGTTTTAAATCTTGTGTACTCAATGTAATTAACATAAAAGACATGTTTTTTGATCAGCCGTGCTCTGTGAGGAATAGTTCACTGATAGAACACCAGCACTGTCACCTTCGGAACCTACTTTTATCGCGTTTTAAGATAAGCACTTCCTGATATATCTCTCCCTCTGTTAAGGTGACTTAGTCATGACTTAAGGGAAAATTCACCTTATGCAGGTATCTCTTTGTCTAGATTAGTATGTTCTGAGGTCTCTGGGGCTTTGGACCAGACTTTTGGCGGGTAAACCTGGTTTTGTGAGAGCTCAATCATTCCACTTCCCTCGAGAGCATATTGCTGGAGGTGCTTGTAGCTCCATTTGTCTGAATACCTTTGAGCTTTTGCACGAAATGTCCCAAGAATATCTTGATTAGATTTTAATTTTACAAAAAAATTACATTGAGAGTAAAATTGAGCGATTTTTAGAATTCTCTTGGTCTGTACATAAAAGGGCATAAGGTTGTCCTTTTTACACAGTGGCCGTACCAGGTGCATGTGGTCATTTTCCCCATATTTTATTCTTCCTGGCCAGAAATTTTTTAAAAAAGCGATTTGCAGCCAAATCACAACCAAAATTGGGTTAAAAAAAAAAATCTCAAATTTTTGATTTCTCCCCCCCCAACATCAATTCTCCCCCATAAAAAGAGACTGGTGCGCACGCACTGCATAACCCACAAAACCCACACTCTGAATTCCTGTTCCAGATTTTTTTTAATGGAACAAAGAATGAGGAAGTGGCGCGGTCTAGCGGTTAGCAAGCTTACCTCTAGAGCAAAGGGTCTTTGTTTCTAATCTCGGTGGGACCACTTGCAGGGACTTAATCGAAACTCAATTTGGGAATTTAATTTGCATTATACAGATTTGATTAAGACCTGACTACCACTCTCTCATGGTTCATTTGAAACGGGCAAAGGAAACCATGAACCTTGCACTGTGGTTTCCAATTCGGGTTGTTTCGGTTTTTGAATGTTGCAATATCGCGCTGTTTAAGCTGCTGCCTCTAAGTTACATTGTCTCTGTCTAGTAATTATTAGTTTTAAAGTCTCTAGCATTTGGCTGCAGGCCACGATTGAGATTAAATAAACCTTGATTAAAACAAATAAAATTTTGTGCCAGGATGAGGTCCTGTTATGGACCATGCCGGTAGCCTGTGGATTAGGGCATCCTCCTATGAATACAGAAGGTCATGGGTTCGATCCCGTCTGACGCACTCCTAGAAAAAATTCCTTCTTGGTTTGCTTGTTGGTGGCTTGTTTATTAACTGTTGTATAAGTATGATTGTTACACAATCGGCTGGGTACAAAATTTTTAATTCCTTCACTTTCGTATATATTCGTTTTAAAACCTTTGTAATCATCATTGGGTGTGTTTAATTTCTAGTACATGACGTGTGACCCTCTTACCTACTGTAGAACATAGCCTCTGTAAATCTCCTTGAGCAGAAAATGGGAGCTCAGTATACATTTTGATCCTACCAAGGGTGGTTGCAATAAGGATACTCCTCAACCCCAATTTAAGTAATCTGTTAACTTAGTACAATACCTGGATCCTCTGGTCTTCAGAAATAATTGATATTAAAGAAAGAATTTCACTCAAGACCTTGACTATTGTCAAATGTAGGTTAGTCAGGCTTGTGGGTCATCACTAGCCCAAAGCGGGGTGTATGTTGTTGTTGCTGAGGAGTCTGTGTTTAGAATTCAGGATGTGGAACGTGCCAACATTGAGAGTCAATTGCCATGAATTATTCTAACTTATTTATTTTATCATATAGATCAGATTTGCTCTACTTGCTATCTTGACTAGCTACTGACCTAGAAAGAAGGTGATTGAATGGCAGATACCGGCATTAAATGTGTAGGAGCTGAAATATAGGTTGCCATTAAAGGCAAGAATAACCTGTGGCTTTTGGTAATCATATTTGAAAGAAAACCTGATGTGTGCGTGTCAGCGTGTTGTGCTATAAACACCTTTGTGACGTTATTTGCAACATCAGCACCATTCGTGGGTTACACATATTGTTGTTATTGCTTAGCAATTCCATAGTTGTCCCATTTTTATTAACTGTTCCAGAAAAATACTGATCTGAATCTATTTATCTTCTAAAAATCAGTTGGGGTTTTTGTGCTTGGTATGTGGGCAAACTTGTGTTTTTGGTTGGCAAATTTACTCCATATGTCAAGTATGTATTTATTTAAAAAATAGGAAATTTTTTAGTTTCAATAAGTGAAGTATTCATCAATATTTGGCTCATATATGATGTATTCATCAGCAATTTGACCCATATTATAGAATTCATCATTAATTTTGGCCCCCTCGTACAGCATTAATCAGTAATTTGGCCCATGTATGTAAAGCATTTATCAGTGCAAGTTGGTAAATGATTTTCTTTTTCAATTGCATACTAAACAGAATAATTTGAACAGAGCACATTAAAACAATTCCAGATTTTCAAAAGACTTCAAGCATTAAAGCATTAATCAATTAGTTTTTTCACCTTGCATGCTTGAGTTCAATTAAAAGCTCCCCAGATTGACTTTGTGCCCCTTTGGTGTGATGAAACAAAACATTTGTTCAGAGCCACTGAGGAAGTGGAATAAAGATTATATAAAGGCTTTATCATTCCTCTTTTCAAACTTCTGTCAAACTTGTAATGTCCTTCCATTTCCATTCAATAATTTAACCGGGTTAACATTGGTTTTATTCTTTTTCTTTTCTTGCAGTATGAATTCCAGAGAATAGTAATGCCAAGACTTTTGATATTCAAGGATATTTAGACCCCAAGAAAAAGAGGCTCTGAAGACCCATATAAACGTCATGCTTTCAACCAAGTGCGTAGTGACAATTATAGCTGTCGATAGATATAGAACCCGACATCAGACATTATACGGAAGTACAATCCAACTGGTGCTATGTAGGAGTAACGGTAGAGGTTTTAAAGATACACTGGCACATTTGAAAAATAGTGTCTCCCTTCAAGATTTTTTCAAAATCAATATTTTTGCATGTTTAAAGCTTTACATATACAAAAGCCCTCACCTGAAATGATTAAACCAAATCAGTGTCGTTATGGGAAACAGAACATTTTATAATTAGTGTCCCTCCGCGTCATTATTCAGCTATGACAAAAATGGATGGCGTTTTAACACAGAAACACGCGCCATAATGCATGATTTCCACGCATGCACCCTGTTTGAACCGGTCTGTAACCTTTGTGGGTTTTTAATATCAATGAGTACGAGTCTATGATATTCATGTAATATACACATTTTGAATTAAGTTATGGAAACCTTAAAGTTGCCTACAAATTCCACCTGGATGTCTTTTACCTCTTATTACTCTCCCTATCTGTTTTTTTGAGTATGGTTATTTTTATATGGAAACTGTATCTCTGTTTTTTTCGACAAGTGGCCTATAGACTATCATTTGAGAGCAAATTGAAGAATTTCATATTTTGTGAAATGTGCCAGTCCCACTTTAAGAAATACAACAATATGAAGGGAGACAACCCAACTTAAACAAGGAATGGAATAGAAAGGGAGCAAGTAAACGGGTGGGAATTTTGACTGTTTGCCTGGAGATGACATTAAAGGCCGACTCAGATATTTGCATATGTTTTTGTGTAATTATGAATTATTAGTAGTTTGATAGATAAAAATCAGCGGCAGATCCAGGAGATGGCAAAAAGAATGGAACTCCTTTATAGGGTACCTAGAAGATATTAAAAAGGAGATTTTGTTGAAAAGGAAGACTTTAAACCAAGAGGTTCTCCCCTCTAGTATGGGTGTTAGGTAAATAGAAAAACACCCCAATCAATAAGCCATAGTTGAATTTTTCAGATAGTTCCTAATGGGTGTCAAAAGCAGCATATCAACGTCCCCAAGATTCCTTCATTGTGCGAATTGAGAATAAGGGGTAAAGTTTGTCAGGGGGTATATTCTAAAATGTCCATTGTGTTAAAGTTATACACATTGTGTCATGTCATAAGGATTTAAAATTAGGTATTGTTTGCCATTTACGATTTATTAACTCTATGGAAATAATGGTTCAAGGTCATACGGGGGTAAAGGTTCAGTATGTCTGATCTTCTCGTATAGGTTTGTATGTATCCAAGTGTGGGAAAATATCAGATCCAAAACAGAATAATGATAAACATGGATGATTTTACAAGTCAACATTTTGGTCTTGCTATGAATTTTAAAATAGATACAGTCTCGCCCAATACATATTTCATATTTAAATTAAAATTATTTATATTTTCTAAAATTATTTATGTGGTAATTTTCCATTTCACTATTTGACACAAATCAGATAAAACACTAAGCATAGCTATTTTGACTTCATTCAAATGTAAATCCCGATAAGCTTCCCATTGGATTATAAAGCATTTATGCAGAGTACTAGTCGTGACTTCTTACGCTAGTAAAAATGGAACACTGGCATTGTTCCAACATAATTCTGGGTGTTGTAGTTTGATGAGTCAGCCCACATGTCTGATATTCATAAATTTGGAAAGAAGAGCATCCTTGACTTTTTCTTCTATGTAAAAGAAGTCCATTTGATTCGTCTATGATTGTACCGCTTATTACCATTGTTTGACAAAAAAAAGATTTGAACACTATTGTAATTAGGAATACAGGGAATTGATGCATATTTTAATGAATAATTTTTTGTATTTTCTGTGACGTCGCAAGAGGACGCATGGGGATTGCTTTGATAGCGTATGGTGTGTGTGTGGTGTGTGTGTGGTGTGTGGTGTTTGCGTCTGGGAAAAAGTTGACCCCCAAATTAACCCTAACTAAAAATGCTCACTGTTTCCACATAACGTGCACACATTTCATGGTACTTGGAAAGGAACCGGGGGATGGAATGGTCCTTTATAGGTACCCCAGAAGTTGCCCCTCAAGCGTGGGGCGTGTCAAAGTCATCTAGAGGTCACCAGCCAAACAGGTCATGGCCCAAAATGGTCGAATTATGAAATGCTTGGCGTATCTGCATATTTTAATAAGTCAATTTTGTTGACACTGGATGCAATGGTCATGAGTAGTGTTCTACATGTTGCCACATCGAGAGTGGGGTCAAAGGTGACCTCATGTGACCCTTGTCTCATTCACAAAACCATGATGCAGACAGCACCTGTATGCATTTGGAATGCTGTTTGTGGATGATTCTCACACCACTACACTATGATGTTTCTAATCAGATTGATGGAAAGATTGTACATGACAAGTTTCTCACTTAGCCAAACTAGTCCAAACTATCTTCTAACGGGAACTGGCTTTGTTAGTATTACAGCCCACCTGACTCTTATCTTAAAAATGTGAAGTCAAGTTTACTTAAAGCAAATAAGCTTGCTTTTTAAGGGGACACAAGCACATAAGCTAGCTAAGGCCTATTCAGTAAGTAGAAAAGAGTACTGTATGCTCTAGGGGCTTTCCCTTTGGTCAATTCATAAAGATTTAGCAGATTGCTGTATTGCAGTAATCCTCACTATACAAGGGCCTTGTGGGTTTTTGTAGTATTAACTGTAAGCTGCCAAAATCTGTGTTAATGTTAATTATAAATGGCTGGATGGACACCACAAGATTTCCACAACAATAATGAGGTATTGATAACGACTTTGGAGAGAGACTCTTCTTTATACAGCTCATTATGTGGTCCAAGGTTCGGGCATTTTATTCAGCAAGGGTTTCCAAATATTTTTTTTGGGGGGGGAGGGGATCATTTTTAGCCTAGATGGAGACAGATAGAAGTGGAGAAGGGGTGAGCTATCAATGTTGGCAACAATAGTAGGCTAGAGTGAGATGGACAAACAGGGCAAAAGAAGTCATCCTTTGTAGTGGAGTAAAATAAATGAAGAAGGGAAAAAACTCCCGGGGAAAATCAAAATGGGGGAGGGGTCATAAAGTGTTATCACTAAAATGG
Organism: Ophioderma brevispina; assembly: GCA_023653785.1. Classification (NCBI taxonomy): domain Eukaryota; kingdom Metazoa; phylum Echinodermata; class Ophiuroidea; order Amphilepidida; family Ophiodermatidae; genus Ophioderma; species Ophioderma brevispina. Next base: position 14,015 of record JAMKCH010020171.1, read on the forward strand.
AAGGTCTATGATATTTTTTTTTTTTAATTTGCAAACTAGATTTGATAGACTCAAATATGCTATCAAAATATTTTTAAACTCGAGGGGAGGGCCCCGTAGCTGAGTGAACGGCTCAACGAAGCGATCACTGGAAATGGGAGCCCCAAAAAGCATAACTGAAAACAGGAAGAAATAACTGAAGGTCAAGGTGCTGGGCATCTCTTGGTTTGAGGAAATTACCCAAACACATTAGATTTTGTTGTATAAAACGGTTTCGTCATGAAATATGAAGTGGACTACTTACCAATTCAATCGTTTCTATCAACTATACATGAGAACAATGTGTTTGGAAAGTGACCATTGCAGGGGTTTCGCGCTTCGTGCCTACACCCACCCCGGGCCGCTTCAAATATGAACTCTCCATGAAAACTCTTATCTGTTATATTTGAACAAACTCAAACCATCAGCTATATGTTACTTTTAAAAACGTTGATCATACCTCTAGCATTAAAGTGACACAATACAAATTGTGTATTTGTTTTTTATCAAATGTTCATGAGAAAATGTGGTTTGGAAAGTGAACATGCAAGGGTCCGTGCTTTGAGTGGGAGGGGACACTCCCCATCCCACACCACCCCCTGGGCCATCTCAAAACAATTACTTATGAATATTTCTACAAAAAAAACACTATTAAAGGTCCATGGTCCGATTGCTCATAGCCTCCGTCCCCAGGGACCCCAGAAGTTACCGGAAATGGTTGAGTTTTTATATCAGAAGCACAAAGCTACTATTTTCTTCATACCTTTGGTTTGGTGTTAAGCGAAAATATGCCCCCTTTTGGTCGACCAATATCCATTTTACCACAATACTCCTGGGGGGCTTATAAAAATAACATTTTTACCTCTCACATCAAAACGGATGAAAATATCGGCGCAGAATTTACGATGGGGTTTTGGGGTTATCAGATGAAAAACTTTATATACTTAAATCGCACCATCCTCCTTTAAGTTGCATCAACATATAGGCTACATGCCAGCTCCCACACCCCCGTGCGCCCGTCGCAGGCCACTTCGCAGCCAAGGTAACTTCAACCTCCCTCCCGCGTATAGGGGTTTCTGGAAACTCGGAAGATGGTTAAAAGGGGGCAATAACTCAAGGTTCCACTCGGCCGCAATTTCTTCTCGGCGGCCAGTAGTACATCCGCAACCCAAATCTCAATTTTTTGTTTTTGCCCTTTTTTACGTGGATCCGAATGAATGGAATCCACCTTGCAGCTGATTTCATTCGCGCCAAATGCTGGCCTGTAATGGCAAAGCAGGAATAGTTACTGGCGAAGGGTTACGGACCTGTTCTTATCTGAAGTAGGATGAAGTGAGAAATCTGTGTAATGGCGCCGGTGGATTGGTAAGGGGCAAGCTGACTGTCACCCTGACACAACACAATCCTGGCGTTTCCCCTTGAATTTTAGTGCACACAGTTTCAGCATTGAAAAAGTCATGCTACCAATATACTATAGATTCGTAGTTCCTTGGAGTGTAGTGTAATGGGAGGGGCTGCTGGTGGACCTCAGAGAGACGATCAGCTGAGGATCCTTAGGATGTCTCTATAAAATAACCAAAATCTATAATATTCGTGCGTCACCTTTGGAATTCTAAAATTTTTTCGGCCCAAACCGAACATTTTCGTGGATACAGAACCGAAGAAAATGGTTCTTTGTAGAACCCTAAAACGATAGGCTAGGCAAACTCAAAGGCATGATTTAACAAAGAATCCTCAGGGAACACTTGAAGGTAGGGTCTCTGTAATAAAGAAATGAAAAAAATGATTTTTTTCACGAACCCCTTGAAGTGTGTAGAATAGAAAGTGATTTTTTTCAAGGAAAATATTTATAAAATCGATTTTTTACGGTCTCATTAGAAGAGTAAACGTCTAAAAGCATCAGGTAGCCTTAGTAAAAGAGGCTGAAATACTACATGGCAGCTTCATTCTCATCTCCGCTGTATTTTCTCAGACGCGTTTGTTTATGTTTTTGCCATGGTCGTTAGGTTGTGTAACAATATTGTCGCTTGCTTTTTGCCATTGCAATGGAGTGCTAATCCATGATGCTAACCTAAGCCAGCATTTGTTTTGCCTTTTGCTTATTAAGGCAGCTTACGCCGGCACGTTGCTACCGAGACACAGTTGCAGGGACATGGTGTTGTACCCATAATGCATGGCGTTATCAAACAACGACACAGTAGTGGCTGTATCAGCTGGTGTTTATCCAATAATGCTTCAGCCACTGCTTAAGCTAGAGCAACCGACCCGTTTTTCTGTTATTTCCATAGTAACTGTATAGTTTTGAACACCATGAATGTCCAAATGCAGCATGGCATGGTATACCCAAAATTGTACAAAAAATCAGAACTCGAGATAGCGCCATCTCTGAGAACACACCGTTAACAAAGGTTGAGAATCTATTCTTTATTATATACACTGTAAAAATTTAAGTGTTTAGGGTTTGTTAACAGTTATTAAACACTAGACACATTTAACGAAACAACAAAATAAAAACTACCACCTTTTGTCAAAAGGGGTATTTTCTGGGCCCACTGCTCTATAAATCACTACAAAGCAGTGAAATCGTGCTGTTGTTCCGTTTTGTAAATCGAGCAATGTGATTTAAAGTTGAAGCCTTAACGCGTTGAAAAAAATATTATCCTAAGTGTTTAGATACTAAAATAAACAAATTTTGTGTGTTATTTGAACACTATAGTGTAAGCTTCTAAATGCCTTTGGTGTTATGGTGGTTAGTTCTACACACTTGGTGTTTATTCTTCCTAAACGGGCTGCAAAGTATAGTGTGTTAAAAGAAGCGAGCGTTAGGCATTCATGTTAAAAAATGTCCAGTTGTTGATTTAAACATGGGAACAACGATGCTGAATTTCAATGCTTTTTACGCGATTTATAGGAGCAGGTTCTCCGAAAATGCCACCTTTGGACAAAATTGGTATTTGTTATTTTGTTGTTTCGTAAATGGTCTAGGGTTTAATAACTGTTAAAAACCTAAACCACTTCTTCTTACAGTGTAGAGGCTATGAAGCCTCATTGTGTCTTTCAGATTTGAAAATTATTATGATAGTTGGGGAGATGTAAATTAGGCTGCTATCAATAAAAATTGGTCATTCCCAATATGTGGGACCAGTTGTGATGAAAATGACAGCATAGCAAGTTGAGATTGTGAAAGATAGTGGCATTTCCTTCACAGATGGTTTTTGTGTCATCGCAAAGCAAGTATGCGCATCATAGGCAATGGATTGCTTTGGTAGTGTCTGGGTTGTTGCAGGGGGGGTATGGGGGTGGCTGCCCAACCAAGAATTTCAAAATCAGAAAACTCAGGGCTTTCAAACAATAAATGCATTAAATTAGGGTTTTTTACTATATAAGTTAAATTATGTAATTTTCGCCCTCACTAAGATTTTACCCTGGTGTCCGCACTGGTGCGGTGTCTCTGTAGTGTATCTGTCTGTTGTTAAAAATGGACCCAAAACATGCTAAATACAATTGCAAACGTTCGACCCCGGATTACAATGGTTCCTCAGGTAGTGTCCCCCATGTGGTGACACTTGTGATGGTGACCTATGTGACTTTGTGCCATTCACACACTCCAATGGAAGATGAAATGTATTCGGTGTGAACGCGGTTGTATTGTTTTTGTACAGCGTATAGGATGTGATACATTTATGGTTGAAATAGGATTAGATTCGAGCAAACATAAGTAGCATACCAACTGTACATATCCAGGTGTGGCAGTTTCAAAAATTTTAATAATTTGTTTTCATGCAGAATTGTAGTAATAACTCATTTGACATTGATTCGTCACTCTGAATTAAAAGCAGAATCGGCTATTAAATGAGAAAATAAAGTAATGATTGTGGCTTTAAGCATATGTTGTTTCAATTGCTTTAAATGTATTTACCATTTGGTGATAAATGTCAAAAAGGTGCTCTCAAGTAATCAGTCAATGTGCAATTCAAGACGTGATAAATCGAATCCTGTGAGGATCTTCACTGCATGCTAGAGGTTGGCGTGCTTAAACATCAGTTGGGACTAGACTGTTTTCAGTACACATGGCTAGGAAGATTTTTACAGGAGGGGGGGCCACAGCGAGGCGCCGATTGTGGAGGGTGGGGGTGAGCGTGCAGCGAGGGGGGGAGTGGGAAATTCCCCATTTATTCTTTGCCCCGTCTTCGCCCCTCCCCCACCTCGGTCAGAAGAAAAAGGCAGATTTTTTGGCAAAATCAGCCAATTGGGGCCTAAAAAGCACCAAAATTTGGGTAAATATCAGCAATTTTGGGCCAAAATATGTTTTAAAAATCGAAACTTTGTCAGTTTCCCAAAAAAAATGACTTTTCCCCGGTTCTCAGAAAGAAAGTCTGGCGTGCCAATGGAGGGAAGGGGGAAAAGCTTTGGAATGTTAATGTTTTGGTTGAAAGTTTAAGATATTGGGGGGCTTTTTCAAGGGGTATTTTGAGACCCCCTCCACCAAATATTGGGGGTGCCAGCCACCCCAAAGCCACCCCCCCCCCGAGTTCCAAGCCCATGGTACAAGGAAAGAGAAATACCCATAGGAAGACACCAGCTGGGGCAGGCTGTGGTGTTTCTTTTTTAGAGATACTAGCTAGATGAAAGAGCAAAACAGTCAAGTTCAAGGTCTCAGATTGTTCAATAGCCTGCTTGTGCCAAGTGACTTATGTATAGTTCCAAGACGCATAATAAAAAACTGGGCTTCTCACAGCCTAGAAATGCCGGTAGTCCAAGCGAAACATAAGGTCAATGAAAATAAAAATATTAAGCTGTAGCTATGTGATTTCCGGAATACAATAAATATTCTGATTTTGGAACAATTTATAAGTCACAAATCTGTTGGACTATGCGTATACCAACATTCTAACAACATTTTGTGACGCTCAGTGCATTTTGAAAGTTTGGCCCCCCTTACAATGAACAATCCAAAGGTCATGACCTTATTCAGCTTTTCCCCCATTATCTCTGTAACTGAACATCACAAATATGCCACACTTATATTTTCTGTTCCTTGTGATGAAATACATTATTTGGCATATATTTAACTTAAATCGACCACTTTATATGGTGATCTTTTTGATTCAAGATGCCATCAACGGACCAAACATTAAATTCTAAGCCATAGAGATGTTAGGACTATGCCATAGTCGATGTTGCATTTTTTAAATTATTTGGGTGCTGTCCAAATCTTAATTAACCCATATATCATCCATCTAGTATTATTATTGTCATTTTCGTTCTATTTCTAATATCGTAACGCAATTTCCGCGTAAAAAGCTAATTGGCATAGTCATTTATGACAATGGCCTATACCACAAAAAATACGCTGCAGGGACTTCAGTAGAGCGGGCATTGTTTACACATACCGGCTATTTTATACGAAATATCATCATTCATTAGATGGCTCCCTTTATGATCCCGCAGAAGGTTTGTGACCGCGAAGGTTCAGTGACCACTCCCCCTTTGTTTTTTTTTTTTTTGTTTTTTGAAAAAAATCGACTATGTACTTTCAGCTGAGGTCAGGTAATCTGCATTCTGTGGATTCGCATAGTAAGAAATGTCAATCATCAGATTTACAAACGAATAGATTCCGTAAAATTGTTGAAGAAGGGATGCATATAAAATTCGGCTGAAAATCTTGTTTTTTTTTTTTTTAATTGAAAAGAATTTCAGATCTTTGATTGAATGAATGCAAGTTTCCCTCACTTCGATAATAAAAACATTCATTTGGTATATTTTATTATAATTTTTAAATTCATATCCTTTTTTCTTGTGGAAATTTTTTATTTTAAAGTACGTCAGTTTCTCTAACCTTTACTATCAGAAAAATGAGTCCTTCATTCTTGAATCGATCTATCGCTCACAGGTAGCCTATTTGCATCAAAATAACATGATTGGAATTTTGGGGATTTTCTCGCATTAAATCAGTGCACTAAATCTGTGGAGTTTGTGATTGAATCTGTGAAGTTTGTGACTGTGTTCCGCTGGGGTTTTTCGAGCAGATAGAGTATTAATAGTATGGGTACCATGCCTCAAGATACGTGGGCTACGCACGGGCCCGCGGTGTATAATCTGTTGTGCAGATCAAGCGGGCGTGATCGGGACAGGCAGAGGGTACAACGCGGAATCTGCCGGGAGAGCACATTGCGTGTGTTTTTGACGAGGGGTGAGTAGAAAAACTTACGTCAATCTGCTTATAATTGTTCAAATTGATCCCGGGAAAAATTTACAGGATGCCATAACATGTCAGGTTTTTGTCAAGTAAGCTCAGTCCTTCCCCTACACAATCAGCGATCAGCAAGCGATTTCAGCCAAACATGATCTCATCAAAAAAAAAGCAATGCGTCATCATCAATGAAATATTCCATGCCTGATATTACGCGCACGGCCCGGATTTACGGCACATGCCGTTCACCACTTGCTGTGATTTAATTCACGATTTTTGTCGCTTAAACAAGTAGTACAGTTCTAATCTCGCACAATAACAATGAAACTGGAACTTATTAAGATTGAATACCGATTCAAATTAATTGCCTCTCCAATATAAAATTCATGTTGGGATTTCTTTCCCAGCTAACACGAAACGTACGAAACGTTCTGAAACGTTTCCATAGGTTTCACTTTGTCCGTCTTTGAGAAAGTGTAAACACGTTTTTAAAAAGTGACTGTACATTCGTATTACAAATGGGTCTTCGATTTTCGTTGTGGAACGTATTTACTACCTTTGATAATCACCAAACAATATGAATTTCATTAAGTCGAAACTACGACGTTCGCCAGAAGTTTCATTAGAACCAATAACAACCAACTTGACGAGACGAAAACCGCAACGTTATCGAACTTTCCCATTGTAACTGAACGATTGTTGAAAATTGCATTTGGTTTGTATGGTATGTTTTTTCAGTATAATATTTAATAATAATAATAATAATAATATAATAATAATAAAAATAATAATAATATAATAATAATATGATCGCAGTAGGCCCAAAAATGAAAAGTATGCTTCATCTCATTCTACTCTGATCACCTATCGTATCACTAAATGGGATCCAATACCACATAATTTATGTTTTATTTCATGTACTCGTCCGATTCATTATTTTCGAATTTATATGATTTCATCCCAATTATGTCAATTTTATGACGGCACACGTGTCTCTACCAACTGGCCACGATCAGTGAAATCTGACTCCTAGTGTACCCGTTAGTTAAATGGCCCGGGGTCAATGTTTCAAACACGTATAACAAATGGCGAAAAAGCAACGGTCAAGACGATACCGTTTTGGTTGGCTCTGTTTTAATTTGACTCTGTAGAGTATTCTAGACTAAAGATTCTCACATGTAACATTAGTGGAATTACTTCTTGTGCTTCCACCGACTACTCTAAGGCTGTATATCTCCTGGATACCACGCATAATTTTAGGAGGCGAACAACCACCATAAGCTACGCTTCGATAGAATATAGCATATGATTCCTAGGCCCTGTGACAACCGCTCCCATTCCTTAAATATTTCTACAAGAAGCTTGGACACGGGTTAACACATTCGTTTCACCATTCGTATTCAGCATGCTACAGCTCTTAATATAAGGGAAGAGGGGTAGTATTTTTTAAACTACAGGTAGGTTTATTTTTTTTATTTCAATACAATTCAAGAACGAACCACCACACTACATAGCAACATCCAATATCACCATTTTTCTCACAAATTCAAAATAGGCCTAGTCAAAACAACAAAACAATCACAACTAATATCAACATACGCTTTCCTTTGCTCATTACCACCTTCAAAAGAAATTTACACTATGTCATCATACACGAACAACACAACTGCTACTGCTTATTTTATGTAGGCCTATTTTGCACGCTATATATTACAGGAATGGAGTACTAAAAACATTATTTCAAATCGATATGTTGGGAAAACAAAAAAAACCTATGTTTAACAATTAATGGACAAATAAACTGTTTTTCAAACTAGCAGAAGGCGAGTGCGGACTTGGCAAACATTCCTTGCTTAAGACATACAACTGTTCTGCAACCAAAAAAAGTGTGCTATATAACACAGTTACAGAAACGTTGTAGAGAACTTTTCCAAAGTTCTTACACCAAAAAATGTATGTTTAGCAACTTTACAGACGTTTAAGAAACTTGTTTGAAACGTTCCAAAACGTTTCCTCAACGTTATTGGAAAACAATGCCGTTTCCGACCAGGTTTCGGAAACGTTTGTAACGTTCCAAGGACGTTTCATATACGTTCTTCTAAACTTTTCTAGAACGTAAAAAAAGTGTCCTACATTTTTACGTTGCCAAAACATTTCATTTGAAACGTTTCTCGTCCAAACGAACTTTTGACAACGTTCTGGAAACTTACCGATTGTTAGCTGGGTTTTCAACAACTATTCCAAATGCTTGTTGGCACTAACGGTGTGTGTGCATAGCCACACGGGACACAAGGCTCAATGAATCTCGATCACAGAGATAACCAGCCCCAGATACAAGCCCCTCAAATCCTTGTTAGGGCCATTGGTACAATTTGGTTCAAACGATGACATCATACTTTATTAAGGTCCGCCAAGTTTTGGACGGAACTCCTCGCCATAGACCCACGTTACATCTCGACCCCTAAGTGAAAGGTAGTGTCTCCAATTGCCCAGGTATGCCCGCCCGGATGCTGAAGTGAAAATTAAGTGGAGTAGTTATCGCGCCCTCATTGACCTGCATGATAAAGTCAGGGGGGTAGGATACGATCTCCGCGATTTGGGCATTGGGGATTCCATAAAGGGAAATTGCTCATGGTTAGTAGTTAATCCGCTCCCTCTATTATCGGCGCCTCTACCCCTCCGCTATATTTTTTATCATTTCTCTTTGCGATAGGCTAACTGGGAAAACACACACCAATTGGGTGAAAAACAAGTAAAGTAAAAAAAAAAAACAAAACAAAAAAAAACCAATTGGACTACAGAGTAGCCTATAGAGATGCTAAATCTCAATGTTAGAATTTTGTTTTAAGGGGGAGGGTGCATGGGAACCACATAATCTGCTAGACCATTTATTAGTGTTTTGAACTCATGATAACAAGATCAAAGTTTGAGCTTACGAGGTCCAATGAGGTCACAACTATTTCTAGTCTCTTAGTACTCCTGCATGATTCCATTTTCTGGAGACGGTACTGAAAAATTTCAGATACTACTGTATTTTTTTTCAAATATTGGTGATTTGTTTTCCCTACATTGAAGATTATTAAGCTAATTAATAACTATCCCATATTTTTATCACTCACATTATTGCTGTCATATGAAACTGAAATTTAATGCATGCCCATGCAAATTTGTTAATTTCCAAAATGATGTAAGTTCATAATTCATCTGAAACTTTTTGAAATTGAGCATTTTAGGTGACTCTCTTTAGTTCTAGAGGACTATTTTTAATAACTCCACAATAATATATATTGAAATCTCTGATTCGGCATTTAAGATTAAATGCTTAAAAGCCTAACCTAAAACTGAACACCTTCCATTCAGCATGCAGATAACTTTCTTTCCTTATTATTACATTAACAAAAACCCTCCTGGACCTCTAACACTACTGCCCAACATCAGGACCACTTGTAAAAATAGTGTGCTATCTTCACTTCCCCATGTGACAATTCAGAAACTCAATATATTGGTTTAAAATTTATGAAAGTTTGGGTGAAAAAACACAGATGGAATATGCAACTCTGAAGAAAAATTACCATCAATTTCCATGTGCCTAAATGTAACAAATAAAGCTGCCATACAACTCAAAAATGTGGTAGTCCACCTGGCAAAGAGCATTATATTTTAAGTGTGAATCATGAATCAAATGCCAGAAAAGCCACTAAAAATTGCCGGAAATAGCACTTTGCCTGATCTGTGGTGAGTAACACCCAGGAATTACAAGGTATTATTTTTAAGAGCTGAAGGTGTTGCAAAATGTGCATAAAATTGTAATCAAGGTTGTGTTGTCATGGTTACTTGTTAACTTTTGATTCCACACAATGCATGTTGTTAATATTTTAATGTTATCGAGTGTGAGTTTAACCAGAAGATATTTCAAACAAAATGAAGCTATTATCATTTCCACTTGAAAATGATTTGTATGTTTCAGAACATACCTATTTATAATTTTGCTATACTAAATTTCTTATTCCAGGTATCTATCCCTAATACTAATACTGCTACATACAGCTGGGGTATTAATCCACCTTGCACCTGTCTGACCAATATGTTTAAACACAGGCGTAAAAGGGGTCCTTCTCCAGGGGGCAAATTCGAATTTTTTTGAGGCAAGATTTTCCCACCGGGAAAGGCGGTTTTTGAGGCAGATTTGTCCTGGTTGGAGGTGACAATTTTGGGGTGAGCCAGGCCAAAAAAAGGCTGATTTAGTGGATTTTTCAAGCTTTTTTTTTCTCTGGTCAAAGCTTTCTGGGAGGCAACCTCCCCCCCCTGCATGTTATGCTGTCTGTTGAAACCTGTCTACTGTTCAACAAACGGGTGTGATAGAAAAGAACAAAGCCACAATGGTAATTCAAGCCTGGAAAAAGTGTGGGAACTGGGAACCTGGTTCCCGGGAAATTTTTCTGAGGGAAATTGTCATCATGCAAATAAAGAAATACATAAGAATTGAAGGGAAATTTTGCAATCTTGGAGGGAAATTTTGATTGTGTTCCCGGGAAATTCAGTTGGCATTTTTTCCAGCCTGGCATGTTTTCTTTTCAAAAATCTGCCAAAAAGCTTGCCAGATGCATAATGAATGTTGGCAGTGATGTCACTGCCACCAGCTAACAGTCATAACTACACAAAGGCATGCCGTGGTTAGTGACAATACTGACTCCATGCTGTTTCCGGAATCGGCCCAAAAAAGCCTGCCAGAAGGCACAATGACTTGTGGGCAAGTGATGTCACTGCCACATAGAAAGGAAAGGATCGTAGCATTCATCCAAAATAGGCTTCTACAGGATATGCACACAATATAACCCCCTCCATTTATTTTCAAATAAATGAAAGTGATTTGACATAGAATGGTTTCTTTTCGGTATATTTGAACATTTAGCTATGGTACACTTAGTCTTTAATCCAGTCAATCATCAATCTGTTTTGTGTTGGTACAGTAACTGTCTTTTTTATTGAGTCATTCTCTAATGGGAATTGTATCAAACCAGTGATTCTGTATTTTCAAGATGAGACTTTAATTCCTCTATGTATTGTTTCTTTCAGATGCCAAAGTATGCCATATGATGTTGTTAACCTTCCTCCAACATCAGTAATTATTACATTCCACAATGAGGCCAGGTCAACATTATTACGAACTGTTGCAAGGTTGGTATTATACCTTCTGACGTGATTCTATAATGCTATAAAATATTGCTTATTGCTGCTATCAAATCAGAAATTGAAATTGCTGTTGCTGTAATATATTTCAAAGAAAAGAAAAAGTAAAAAGAACCTACACACTGGTTGCCTTCTGGTTATCTTTTGATTCATTGTAACAGGTTTAAAAAAGCTTTCTAAATATTTTTAAAGATACACTGGCACATTTTAAAAATAGTGCACCCTCAAGATTTCTAAAAATTGATATTTTTGCATAGTTGTAAAGCTTTTATATACATCAACCCTCACCTGAAATGATAAAGACCAAATCAGCCCCCTTATGGGTAAACAGAACGATTTTATAATAAAATGACTGTGGCGACATTTATTCAGCATATGACAGAAATGGCGTTTAACACAAGAAATACGCGCCGAAATTGATTCCCACTGCATTCACCCTGTTTGACCAGTCTGTGACCTTTGTGGTTTTAATATCAATGAGTACAAGTCTATAATATTCATGTAATAGACACATATGTTGATTAAAGTTATGGCAAAATTAATGTTAGCCTACTAATTACCTAGATGTCTTTATCCTCTTATTTACATCCCTTTGTTTTTGGTTATGTTATTTTATGTGTAATATATCTCTATAAATCTAAATTTCATATTTTGTGAAAATGTGTCAGTGCTGCTTTAATATCTGAGTGTATGTCTGGGTATTATAAAATTGTTATATTAATTTGAAAGTAGTCTTTTAGTTAGCAATCTAAATGTTAAATGTGAGAAGATACTAAAAATGGGTAGGAATGTGTCCCCAAAAGTGCAATGTGAAGGGAGCTGTTTATTATGTTAGTTTTTTTTCCCCTGTGTTATAAAACCAGGAATTCCTATTTTTCAAAAAGTGCTCAACCATTCTCCTGAGATTGCTTTCAGGAAAGCGTTGGTGAACAAGAGTAATCACATGCTTCAAGCCGCAAAGTCTGTGTCAGTTGCTTGTGACGGACAAATCCTTTATCAATTCTTAGAGTAGATACTAGTTTTTAACTAGAAATTAGAATTGAGGATCCTTTACCTACAAAGCAGGCAATGGCCGGTCTTGTGGGACTCAGACAGTAAATGGAAAGAGGATAATTTGGTAATTGCTGTGAGTTTATTGCTTCTGTCATTAAAGCTTTTCATGCTTTAAAGTGACAGGAGGAGATTTTTTGAGGATACAAATTTCTCTCAAATTGCACTGGATTGGTCATAGACCATCTACCGAAAATGTTTCGAAAGTTTATTGGACAAAAAAGTTCAAAAGAAAACCGCAAAACCTTGTTTTGAACTTGCCTTTTATAGTAATCGTCCCTCTAGAAAAAAAATCTAATATGATCAAATGTATTTTGTTAGAAAATGGCTGTATTCAGTGTAATTTTTGTGGCAAAAGTTCTGTGGGATAAGACTTTTTGTTTCTTGGATTTCTGTGAATTTTGCATGCTAACCAAATGTAGACATAATCTGAAAGTATTGTACTTGTTTACAAAAATTATATGAACCATACTGTATTTGATTGGAACGGTTCCCTTTACAACATTTCATTTGACCGTTAAAGTATTTCACTACCAAAATTGTGAACACAACTCTTCCATTTATTGTATTGTTATTTACTGTAGAAAACAACTTCCTGGTACCTTACTCTCCCATGCACAGTTCTGTTTAAAGGGATAAGCAGCGGTATGAAGAAAATCCACAAATGTGGAAATGCATTTTTAGCTTATAAATCAAAGATAAGTATGTACAATTCCATATGACTACTATAATGTAGGAATGAAAACAACCAAGTCCTGAAAAAAATGAAAGTAAGTTGAGGAAAATTTTCTTACCACAAATAGATATACATCGATGATGTCTCAAAATCTACACTAAACAGCTGATTGTGGTTTATACCAGTACAGAATAAACAAGATCAATAATATTTGTGTTTGCGGTCAAACTGTACAGGTCATGGTGCACAATATTACGCTTATAAATCTGGGATATTCACACGGAAGGCTTTTTATCTCAATTCTGAATTTTGATGTGCACGTATATTACAGAATTAGATAAAAAGTACTGCCTTAATCTTAATACACAGATTTCAAGCCAACCACTTGCAGGTTATATAGCCCATATATATGCCAGTAACAAAATTACTAAAAAAAGAATTTTGATGATTTCTTTTATGTTTCGGATCAGCAAATCGCTGCTTATCTCTTTAAGTGCAAAAATATATTTTGCATACCTATAAACAAGTATGTACCTCCCAGCCTTGTTTGCCATACAGAGACTCAGGCCCCAGCTTCACAGATTGGCTAGACGCCTTTTTTCATTGAAAATTCCATCTAAGCATGCTAAGTGGAGTCAATTACACGCAATCAGGCCTGGTTGCATTTTTCTTTTGTTGTGGTTGCAGCCTATGCCTGACTTTGTATAGTGTACTTGTGTTGTTGTACTAGCTTGCAGACACTTAAATCTGTGTTTAGTAACACAACAAGAAATAACCTGGAGGCAACAGCATACTTCAAGATTGGAAAATAGTTTGAGCAGCTAAGGTGTAGATTTCTAACCTGTGAAGGTTTAAAACCTTCAGGGTGATTCAAATACATGTCTATCTTAGATGATTGATGAGTACATTCTAGCCTTTTCTTATCCTACAATCTCAGTAAAAATTGTTGGAACACTTGATATGTCGTGTTGGAAATGTGTTCCTCCCTCAAGAAAGAACCCAACATTGCTTGGTGGGAGGGGTGCATGGATGGAAAAGGGGTTAAGCTTCCCAAGACAAATTGCCATGGTTTCATACTTATATCCTAGTTTAAGAAACACAGCAATAGAGTTAAAACCAGTGGTGTACTGACCGGGGGCAGTTGCTCACCCTAGCTCAAAATGTTGGGTTGGAAGTGGGATAACATTTGCGTTTTCGACCCGATTCTTGAAGGATTGTAATCAACATTTGGCCTAATGTAAATTGGGCTAATTAATAGCGCGTTTTGCAGGCATTTTGTCGTTGCAGCAGATCACTGGGAAGACTCGGGAATTTTGCTCCCCTTGGCTCAATTACATTGGGTATGCCCCTGGTTAAAATGGAGGTACTTCAACACATTTTGACCAAGATTGTTTCCAACACATTTTGACCAAGATTGTGGCTTAGCTTTAGAATTGCAAGAATTTTGCTCAAATTATAGACTAATTACAACCCCTTTTTTAAACTTTGTTTAGTTAAAGTTAGGCAAAATTGAAGTTTGATATAAAATGGTCAAAATTCACAAATTGATTCAAGGCCTTAAGGCAAAATTGATTTAAGGTCTTTATGCCAAATTGATTCAAGCCCTTAGATAAAAATAGTATCCAGATATAAATTTAAAGCCTCACAACAAGCTGTATGATTTCGCCAAAACAGGTGTGCTCTCACTGCAGGCCTACAGTCTTATAGAATGGAGTAGCTGTCATTTTAAGACTCCCGTAAATTGTAGATCCTGTAAAAATGATATTATGTACGATTTAATAAAAAACCTATTGGTCAACTGTGAGAATAATGCTGGAAGATATTTTGTATTTCCTGTAGATACAGAAAATCCCACAAATCTACAGAAAATTACCTAAATGATAGTCATTGCACTGTAAAAATACAGGCTTTCTATCAATTGTCTGTAAATCAGTCTTTCTACAGTATCCACTATGGACCTCTGTAAAACTTACTGCTACTTCTAAGAGTATAAGCCTTGATTTGAGCCCTAACTCAAATAAATCGCCAAACCATGACACACTGGTAAAAAGAGGTTTGCATTATTTTATATACTTGAAGTCAAAGTGTTTTTACGATTTTTATGTTGAATTTACATTTATTGTGCTTATTTTCTTTCATTACAGTGTACTAAATAGAAGTCCTCCAGATCTTATAGAAGAAATCATTTTAGTAGATGATTTTAGTGATGATCGTAAGTATTACCACATTTCTGCAATCAATTTTGTATATACAAGGAAATAAATAGTTAACATTTGCATCAGGTGTAATGCCAAACTACAGCTCCATTTGCAGAGAAGTAGCTGACAATGACATGTAGGCTGGATAGGTTTAATAGGTCTGCATACAAAACCACACAATGCAAACAAATCATTGACCTGAAATTCTTTGAATTTTGACAGCCATAATAATAATAATTATTGCATAAATATATGGTTTTGCTTCTTTGCTTGCATTTTGTGTTTTATGCTATGGGAACACCAAACTGCAGAGGTATTTTTGCTGTGGGCATTATACCTGGTATCTTTTTTTAACTTGGTGCAATTTCCAGAGAATATTTGTAACCACTCCCATAGTGCATTGTGATTTGGAAACTGTATGTTGATGAGGTCACGGTGACCCTACACATACACAAATACTATTCCCAAAAGAACTTTTGGTGCTGGGCACCACTGTATGCCCCGCGCAATGGCAGAATTATTTAAAACATCCGAAAATTGCCAAGAATTGAGAGATAAATAACATTTTCCAAACAAAAAAATGCTAGTGTATGTGACTTTTATTGAAAACTGATCATGGTATAAATAGTGGTATCGTAAACTTAACTCACGTTCACTTACTCCTGTTCAGTTTACTGTAGTACCTACATAGTCGACTCGACCATCGTAACTGATGTCAGCTGTCAAGAAATGGTCAATATTTCTGAATATGCACTGATATAACCAGGCACTGCTGCTGGCACTTCGCCCAACTTGCCTGATATTTGACCCGACTATAACGTGGAAATAGAACCTTGTAACGATCCACTTTATAAATTTGTATAAAAACACTGAAAATACAATCTATCTCACACTGTATCATCATTTACTTACACAAAAAACTATTTTGTGTTTGCATAAATATTTATGCCATGTTCATCACACCCATTACGGTAATTTTTAGACCTGTTTCATTATTTCACTTGTCATGAAAAGTGTTTTACGCAAGGCTCTTCAGGCTGCAATAGCACAAACTCCATGTCTGTCAAGTTTTCCCATCTATAGCCCGCGCTCCCACGCTCGTGGCAACAACAAGAAAAGACATGCTCTTTTTAACAAGACAGTTATAGCACTGGTGGACTTTTTAACATGTTCCTAGCACTTTTATCTCTAAGGCAGTGGCATAGTTAAAGGGAAGGTAGTGGTGGGTGGCCAATCAGAATCCTTTACCTCATCTTTTTCAAAATTACATAGGTACCTGCCTTTTGTGCTATAGACTATATCCAACTCCCTTCCTCCAATTTAAACTCTTTGCCCCCATTCTCCCCCTCTCAAATTGATAAATTATACACCACTGTCCTACACCTGATTCCAGAAAAAATATGGCACTAAACATTTGGAATGAAAAATATAAAAAGAGATACAATGTGGGAATAATACTGGATCCTAATCCTAAATATATAATTTGAGTGAAGTCTGCTTTTTGGAACACAATCAAAAAGTGAGCAATTTTACCACTATTTCTGGCAACAGCGATTTTGGGCCAAAAATGGTTACAAATCTCCAAATTTGTTGTTTTTCCAAAAAATATGTCCATTTTGCCCCCCCAATAAAATTAAATTTCCCTTCTGTTTGCCCCCCCCCAAAAAAAAGAAGTCTGGCACTGCCACTGGTTGGTACTAGTCTTATACACAATGTGTGTGGCTTTGTATTTCATTGACATAAGACACCAAAAAAGTCTACTTTTTAGCCATGGGCCAACAAAAGTGACTTTATAGGACTTGTAATAAGATAAGGATACAGTACCCTTCCCATTGCAGTATTTTTCTTGTTTCAAAATTAAGTAACTTTTGGAGAGCTGGCAATATTTTTTTTTTGTGGAGTTGGGAGTAAGTACTGTAAAATATGGGGTAAAATTCAAGCTAATAAAGGTACATTGCAATGCATCGTGGGATTGGTTGAAATCACTCTCTGGTAAAGTTCCAGTCAGTGATTATTACGCTAGTTGAGTCCTCCACCTAGATGCCCACATTGTCATAGCACTACAATACAGAAAATCAAATGGTATTGTTAGGAATTGTATGACCAATAATTACAAGTTCAAATTGGTGTGAATAGTTACAAAACCATCTTGGTTCATTTCATAGAAGTGTCGGTACCTGGCAGTAAACTTATTGATCACATTGACTATAATGTAATAATAGTCAGTGTAAGGTAAACTGTTAAAGTTAATGGAGGTCAGTTTCTATATGAAGAAATCCAACACCATAGTAAATTAAGGTAGATTGCAAATTTGATTGAGTGCAAAAATATGGTGTGTAAATAATGAAATTAATATGCAATTTTCTGAGTCCAAACAACCCATGTTTTTCTTGTTATATTTGAAAGTATGCCGATTTTGAGTGGGTTCAGTATAGTAAATATCTCGAGCAATAATCATATAGAGGGAAAACAAAGTTGGGAGCATGACTTTTATTAATAAAAAAATAACTCATTATGAGCCAATTAAACCATTCACTGCTTATAGGCCCACAAAGAGTCTCAAAACAGTAGTAGTAGTAGTAAATCCAAAGTTAGTAATCCAGTTTTGTCCCCATGAACGGGTGTGACCGGCTTTACCTCACACTCGTAGCAATCGCCCTTACTACCTCCTTCCACTTTGCCCGATTCAGTGCATCCTCCATCCTCAACCCAACCCTCCTACTCTCCTCCTCCACTTGCTTCTTCCATGTCTTCTTCGGTCATCCCTCCTCCTTGAACCACCCACCCCGGCTGTCAGCTATCATAGCAAGCAAGAAAAATGGTGGTTTTTGTCGATAAAAAGGGTTGAAATTTTGGTAAAAAGAACCACTCTAGCCAAATCCACCTCCTTGGCAAAAAGGCCCACTTTCGATAAAATCTGTCCCTCCTCTAAGAACCCTGGCAATGGGCCTTATCACTAGCACTGTATTATTTCAAATTGTGGGGGGATATGGATATGTGTGAGCAATAGTAACATTTGAAAATCTTCCATTTGAGAAAAATTGAGGGTGCTTCTCTCATGAGATCTTTCACCATGCATTTAAAGGTACAATAATTATTCCAGTCCGAAGCATAAAAGTATTTCAAATTTGCAGGGATAGCTTAAAAGTGAAAAATTAGTCAATGGAATTCTTATAAAATACTTTTAGCGACAAATTTCTATGACAAAAGATGAAAACAGTAGTATATTAATGGCAGGGGGAAGCCAATCCCTAAGAGTTTCAAAATTTAGAAAATCAGAGGGTTTAAGCAATAAATTGCATTAAAATTAGCATTTTTACCTATGAGTTAATCATGTAATTTTTCGCCCCTCGTAAAATTTGACCCAGGCGCCACCCTTGATATGAACAGAAAGAAACCTTTAACACTGAAGAGAATATAAAGTTCTATCCTTATTAGGTTGCTTTTGGTCCAATCACTTGGACGGTAGGTTACGAATATACCTGATATAAAGAAATTAAAAATGCAAAAACCTGTCTGATTTTTAATGATTTTCTGATATAGCAAATCACTTATAGTGACTTTTATCTGGATAAATCCTTACCAAGGATTGAAACCATGACGATACATGTGTATGTCAAAATCATCTGTAAAATTTGGCTTAAATTTTGTATACACCCCAACTCATCAATTCTTCTGTTGTAGCGAATGTGCGTAGTGAACTCAAATCGCTCCCTAATGCGTGTGTATAAATCTAAGCTGATATTCTAAGAGTGTTAGGTTGCATATAGAGCCGATACAATAACATATTATCCTGAGCATGTTGAGTGCACAGTATCAATGATATTGCCAATAGGTATTTCAAATATAACTACAGTTATTACATTTCCGTAGTTTCAAAATTGAGGAATTAAAACAGAGATAGTGTAATTGTAAGTTATCTCCTGCGGAAAAAAAATATCTTGAATAATGACCTTGGATGAAATAATTTTTTGCTTTGAACCTGGGACCAAGTTGACATAGGCCTATCAGGTGTGTATGTCATCAGCCATTTAATCCAGAAACCTTCAAAGTTTACTTGGATAGGCATGATATTTAATCCCATAAGCAAATGAGAACTTTTATGACTCACAGAACTATTCCACAACTTGAGACCTGCTCTGGGGTTGTTCATGCAGTGAGCTCACCAGGACGGCATTTCCCTTTTGTGCCTTTTTGTGTCTTTAACCCCTGTCAACACAATTCTCACTGCATAACCAGCAGGAATGTTTCAGCATGTATATGTTATTCAGGTGTTTCCTACCACAAGCTATGCCATGAAGTCAAGTTACCAATATTATTGGATGTAAACCAAGTTCACAATGTATACTGCCATGATAGCCTATATAATGACAACGTTTTGATTTCATATCACAAAACTCCACACAGCTCAGTCATAGGTTGCATAGCATAGCTTAGAAGGGCAGTGAGAAAGTTTTCCCACAATCATTTCCCTTATTTCCTCTAGCGAGGAAGCATGGAGCAAGACAAAAATGCTCAGAGCTGCTAATGGTTCCAACAATGGCATCACTAATAGTTATGATCTAAAGCTTGATCATCTGCTTCACGAGTTTGCCTATATATGCTACTAATGTTCTCTCCCTGCTGCCCACATGTTTCTAGCACCTACCATCATCATAGTGATGTTCATTTTCCCACCATCTGTGAGTGCTGACACGCTTCATACGTCAGGCCTGATGGAACATTCAAGGACTGTTGGTCCATTTGAAATCCTACGCCCCTGTGCGAAGACTTTACCAAATCTTCCATAGTGGTTAGTGTGTATTTCAAAGTATTTATCTAAACATGCTAAAGGGCATTCCATTTCAAACCATTACCACCATTCTTACAGGTTGTTCCTCAAAACGTCCCAATGTCCAGGTTTGTCGGGTCTTTTTTTCTCTGCATTCCCTCTTTTTTCATGCATTTTTTCGATTACCCTTGTTAGCTCCTTGTTAAAGATGTTAGCTAAATCTTCCACAGAGATGCGTATTTCAAATAGCTATTAAAAGTGAAAAATAAAGTGGACGCACCTGCAGAACGGCCAACCTGTTGTACACAGGAATAGAGTGCCTATATCTCAATCAATGGGCCAGACTCTACCATAATCATAAATATTGCAGTAGGGGAATGGCTACACCTTCTCCACAGTAAGTCTGGGGGGGTTACCTTCCAACATTGAACGTCCAGAAGAAAGCGTACAAGTACGTATACGTACAAGTACTACATACATCATATTTTCCCACAATGCAGTGCAACTTGTTAAAGAGAATACTTAGGTTTTTTTAACTTTTCCCCCGGACAGTTTTATGTTTACAGTTCTGAAGCTGTAAACTTTCACTCATATAGTTTAAAGCTTATCAACAAAATGATGTGCGGATTTTTATATATCTTTTTTTAACAATAAAATATATTATTAATTAAGAAATTGATATGACTTCATCAGTACATTTTTTTCAATAATTAAATTTCGAACACATGAAATCAAAATTTTTTACACATAGAACTTGTTGTGTTTTTAAGTTGTTTGGCAATCAGTTCTGAAATTTGTATCCTCTCTCATCTCAAATCTGGGAATCCCGAGAGGATTTGTACAATTGTTTTGTATTTCTTTTATAATTTGTGACGTATGGACGTACTTGTACGTATACGTACAGTACTCTATTATCTGACTGTTGAATTTGGTTTGAGATTCTCCTCCGGTGGTGTGCCTGGACTTTCAATATAGTTACCACTGAGCCACGCATTTGAAATACATCCTCTCCTTGTGGATCGCGGTCTTGTAATTTTGGTCAGATACACACGCTTGTGCAAAAAGTGGTACATCTGGTTTGTGCGAGTTCTCACTGTGGTTGTGTGGACTCTTGCTGGGGACATCATCTCGTCTAGTCGGTCGTCGTGATCTCAATTTCAGTTTAAGATTGTGATGCTGGTAGGAAAATGAACACAACCAGGTTGTCAAACTACCATGAGGGTGTCATATTTTCTTAATTTAGCATAATTTTTTTTCCTTTTAATTTTTTTGGAAAGTATGTGTATGATTTATTGTATCATTTATTGAAAACAGGTCCTGTGAAGGGTATAACGTAATCGCACCTGGTCATAATACAGGTTTATATTTTTCAGTGAAAGCTGATCCAGTTAAGGGTTTTTCATTGAAACCTGGTTTTTGCTAGGTTACTTCATGCCCCCTGGAGGAGTGTGGCCACGAGGGTTCCAACCACACCCGAGTCCCTGAAATATCTCAAGAATTACTAAAGCTAAATGTGGTATGATGCACAATCTCATGGTTGTGGGGTTGAGTCTCCCCCACATGGGAGCTGATCAGGAAATGTCATACTCTTACTAGATTCCAGTTGAGATGAATACCTCTTCTTTTCTGTAGGTGGAGGTATGATCGAGCGATTTAAGTTATAAACTTTAGTCCGTGTATTGTGGTATGATGTGTGCTATAACCATAATAGCCAACCCTGAGCAGTGACCATTCACACTCCCAATCAATAGTCAAAGCATAACCCTAGAATGTTTCAAAGAAAGCACAAACTAAATCCAGGAATATTTCAGTGAAAGCAGGTGACAGCAGATTTATGAATATTGAAAAATAAAAGTTCTGCATTGTAACATGGCAGTGACTGAAGCCCTTCTAAAATTTATGATAAGTTTTTGGTATGCAATTTTTAAAACCATTCTGGGGTATACCCACTATGCGTCACATAGTATAAAATGTATTTGGTCAAACACAATTTTGAATTGTAAATTGCCTCAATTAATTTCAATTACAAAGTAATCATCCCTTAGTGTTTGGTAATATCAGTGCACTGTATCAAAAGTGGAGAACCTACTATTTTATAGGCCTATGGTACTTAAACATGTTTAAAACACTGCACAATCAGTATTGACTGAATGAACAATGTAACTTTATTTGTAGTGTCCGTGTCCCAGTTTCTTTCAATCCAATCTCCTTTGTATTGCGAGGAAGAAATCAAAGATTTTCTGGATATTTCTTTCCCCTATTTTGAGTAATGGATGAAGTCCAAACTCTGCCCATAACTCTACCATCAATTGGAATCTAAAATAAGTGCTGACTAGATTCAAGTGCACTTTGAGGGCATGTGTGGTCCAGTGGATACAGCCTTATAAGATATTAAAATATTAATAGATATTTAGCTATTATCTAAAATATCAGATAATATGGATATTATCTAAAATATTCGATTTATGAGATATGAATTTGTTGGAATAAAACAAAAAATAGAAAATTGTATGTGTTTCTCAATTTGTTTAATAAATTTTGACATTTCTTGGATGTCTGTGTTGAGTCCTGTTGTGGTCAAATTGTTTGCGCACTTGGGCAAGGCACTAATTCACCTCTCTCCACCCAGGTGTAAGATTGGGAACTGTTAAAGGTCCATGGCCTGATCGTTAAAGTAGCCTTGGCCCTAGAACCCCAAATTTTACCGGAATTGGTCAACATTTTGGTGTCTGAAGAAAGACACTATTTTTTCATTTACCCTGTAAAATCTTAGGGCTAAAAGGTGTGTATATAGTTTTGATGATAAATGTGCCTCATTTTGGTCGACCAAATACTCAATGGGGCTTACAAATTAAGTTTTTATAATGCTCTCATATCAAAATGGTTTGAAATATTGGTGTAATACTTTACAGATGAGCTATTCCCTGAGCTATTGGGGACCAAGGCCATGCATTCAAGATGAAACATTTATATATTTATAAAAGTAAATTGGATGATTTCCCTTTAAGAATATAGTCCATTGAATGCAGCCTGAAGGTATGAGTATAGCTCCAGCATTTGTATGGCAGCTGATGTATTCTAGTGGCAGCGGAATAAATGTAAAGCATTTTGATACGTTGTGAAAGGCAAGTTGACATGTATTTATTCATTTATTAACTGGCCTGGTAGCCACCTAGTTGAAGTGAAAAAGATACTGATGACTTCCTCCTAGTGGCAGTGGAATAAATTGTAAAACACAATGATCTTATGCAATTGCACAATATAAAACAAACTTATTTTATTATTATTATTATAGTAGATTCAACCAATCGTGTCACCTCTAGTACTTTTCCGAGGGTATTGGCATTGAATGAGGGGCATGTGCAGTGGGTGGAAATTAAAAATTCCACGCTAGATCTTTTGAAACATGTAGTTCGATAGCTGAGAAAAATCAATTCTATGTTTAATGAAAGCATTCAAGTCAACGTAAATGCATTTATAGCTACATTAACTTTCAAGACTCAAACATTCCAACTAATCATATTTGCTTCAATGGTATTCAATGATACAGGCAAGATGAATGTTACTGACTATTGAGTGCCGGTGTTTTGGATACGAAAGAACACAAAAGTCTTTGCACTCTCTATGTAAAGATGATGTAACATGAAGGCCAGATTATCTTAGTTCATTCATGAAACAGGCAAATCGGGCCACATACCGATTTTGAAGGAGCAGATTCTGCCTCCTCTCACAACTAATTGACGCTGTCCGAAACTTTTCCTCTGGTGACAGGATGAGTTGAATCAAGAGAAGATATCAGTAGCTTTCCACAATGCATTGCCTCCATTGGAAGTTTTTGTACAGGTAGTCATGTGAATCGTTAGAGATAAAACACTCTTAAAATGCAGGTTTGTGATCAGTACTGTCAATTAAGCCATGTTTCATCACTAACATTCACATCAGTACCTGTACAAAAACCTCCATTGGAAGCAATGCATTGTGGGAAGCTACTGAAATCTTCTCTTAGTTGAATCTACTGTAGGCAAGGCACCGGGGCAAGGCACTAAACACCAGTTCTTACTAAAGGCAGCCATTCAATGCCCACCATGTGAAAGAAAGTCAAAGTATATTGCAAATCTCTTGCTCTAGTTGACATTCCTTTGCTCACCTGAATGCAATAACTGAATTTGTCAGATTAATCACCCACAGAGCCCAAAGCTAGGGGTTTTGTTGTACTTATTATGGTGACCTACATTGTATATTGTACACAGGTAGTCTTTTTGCCATTGACCAGAGAATTCCTTGCTTGTATTGAAACTGAATACAGCCAAGTCAGTGCACTCTAGTTTATGCAGTAACCATTTCATTGTTAGTGTTTCCTATACAAAAGTTGACTTTTGATATTACAATTAAAGTAAAACTAATATGTATAATATTTGTTAATGTTGGTATTCACATTTGAGGTGCATATTACAGGTATTTGGTGGATTAATATATTTGTCCACAAGTTATTCAGCTGAATCAGCTCAGTAAAATTATGGATTCCCATTATCAAGAGTACTTTGTTTTCTGTTCCAAAAATAGTACGGAAACTAATAGTGGCTTTTGTCGTACTGCATTGTAGGGGGCTGGGTACGGTGCAGGTGTATGCAAAATGGCGTCATGTTGCAGTAGTCAGTTATTAAAGGCAACGCTACAACAAAACATTTCAGGTGTTTTTATATTGCTTGTAATTGTGGTGTGACCAGTGGGACAGAAAGAAGTCGGATGAATGGGCATGCATGGGTTCCCCGCTGCCTCTAAAATTCTTTTGTTTTAGCGTCATGTATTAGCGTAATTAGTTAATAACTGCACATTTACTTTTGCTTGATTAAATTGGACAAATCGATGCACTTGTGCTGAATTATGATGCTTGTCCAATGCACGAGCTCTGCATTTGACACATCAAAATCTCAGTGTGAGTGCATTGATTTGTCATAGTTTTCTTGCAAGAAGTAAATATGCAGTTATGAACCTATAAATAGTGAGGAGTAATGGGAGTGATTGGAGGATTGGTGACCGATTGACCATGCAACCATTGCTTTTCAGTTCAATGGGGTATAAGCAGTTACTATAAGACATGGTTACTGGTTCGAGCATAGGCTCATGCACCTGTTCCCAATATATGCTACTAGGCAAGTTCCCGGGTTTGCGATCAACTGGGTTTCGCGATAACCTGGCTTTTCGCGATCAACTGAAATGAATGACCCCAGGCTTTACTTGTGGTGCCTTGACATGGAATGACCTCTGATGGACATCATCATGACCTTGCAAATTTTTGGCACTCATCAAATAGCTCCCGCCCACACGTTTTCGTAGGATACACAAAGTTGATCCAATTTGAACTTCTGCCGTTGACCTGAATGAACCCTGATGCACATTGTTGTGACCTTTAAGATTGCTGGCATCAACACCCAACCCCACCCTCCAAGTTGCATTGTCCCACATGATACCACACACAACATTTACTCCATTTGACCTTCCTTTGAAACCCCCTGTATCCTTTGACCTGAATGACACTAATGACCTGTTGTGACCTTAAAATTTTCGCAATCAACAATCGACCTCACCCTCAAGTTTCATGTCCATACACCAACGTTTCCTCCTTTGACATTGACGACCCCTGATTGACATGTTGTGACCTTCAAAAATTTTCCGGCATCAACATCGACCCCGCCCACCAAGTTTCGTCTGGATACACCAAAGTTTACCCAATTTGACCTCCGTTGACCTTGAATGACCCCTGATGACCTTGTTGTGACCTTTAAGATTGCTGGCATCAACAACCAACCCCACCCTCCAAGTTGCATGTCCACCATGTACACCAACATTTACTCCATTTGACCTCCTTTGAAACCCCTGGTATCCTTTGACCTTGAATGACCCCTAATGACCTTGTTGTGACCTTAAAATTTTTGGCATCAACAATCGACCTCACCCTCCAAGTTTCATGTCCATACACCAACGTTTACCTCCTTTGACCTTGAATGACCCCTGATGACCTTGTTGTGACCTTCAAAATTTTCGGCATCAACAATCGACCCCGCCCACCAAGTTTTGTCTGAATACACCAAAGTTTACCCCTTTTGACCTTCTTTGACCTTAAATGACCCCTAATGACCTTGTCATGACCTTTAAAATTTTTGGCATCAAAAATCGACCCCACCCTCCAAGTTTCATGTCCGTACACCAACGTTTACCTCCTTTGACCTTGAATGACCCCTGATGACCTTGTTGTGACCTTCAAAATTTTCGGCATCAACAATCGACCCCCGCCCACCAAGTTTTTCGTCTGATACACCAAATGTTTAAGCCCCCTTTGACTTAAATGACCCCTATGACCTTGTCATGACCTATTAAAATTTTTGTTGCATCAAAATCGACCCCACCCGCCAGTTTCATTTCCTAACCCCCACGTTTACCCCATTTGACCTTGAATGACCCCTGATGAACCTTTAATCCACTAACCAATACAACCATCAAAATTTCTTCGGACGGTCCAGAGGCACCCCCCCACCAAGTTTCATGAACTTGCGAACCCCTCGGAAAAAAATCATCCGAGAAACCCAACATTTAACCTCATTTGCCTTGAATGATCCCTGATGACCCTTGTCCGTGACCTTCAAACATTTTTCTTTTTTCGGCAATCAAAAATCGACCCCACCCCCCAAGTCATGCCATACACCAGTTTCACTATTTGACCTTTTTTGACCTGAAATTACCCCGATGACCTTTGATCCACTAACCAATACCAACTCGGACTTCGTTCGGTCAATGGGCCACCCGCCCACCAATTGATTTAGGACCGTGCGACCCTCGGCTCTCCGAGAAAATAGACGCGGTCAGACAGACAGATGACATCCAGATATACCACCGGTCATTAAATGTGCAAACGAGAGATTTCACAATATCAGGTGTCCCTATAAAAAATCGAAAGTTCCGATTTTTGATCTTATGCAAGCTTTTCCTCATAAATAACCCAAACTGAAAAGGAATTGAAGCTGAGAGATGATTTCTTTGTACAACAATTTTGAAATACTTCTAATTTTGGTATAGGACACATAGAAATTCAGCCTATGTTTATATTGAAATGTAACAAATTGAAATCACCTTTTTTTTTGTTTTCTCTCTTTTAAGACAATTCTGTAGCCAAATACAAGGTAATAAATCTATTGAGTGTCTAGTCTATATGAGAAAATTACTTATTATATCCCAGATCCGGTGCCTCAAATTCACTCGTTGCACCTTTATATATAGATGCCATTGGTCTTGTATTGTGAACAAAGTGATCAGTGGTTCCT
>JAMKCH010020172.1:0-21299 GCA_023653785.1 Ophioderma brevispina
GTAGGATATAGGATTATATATAATATATATAGATATATTTTACAAATGAGTATATTAGGGAGACAGGTAAATATCATTAGCTTATAATGAAGGTTATAGTTATTTAAATTAATTAATATTCAGATCCTTTGTTATTCTCGTGGATTACCCTTCATTGCAATAAAATTAATATTCATATCAGGCTTGAGCGGAAAAAACCGCAATTCTAAAGAACACGTTCGGAGGACATTAAATGTATCCCTAACGTATTCATTAGTACATACAAAAAAGTGCTCCCAAAGGGTGCGCGATAGGGTGATTATTATATATATATATATATAATATATCTATATATTATTATCGCTATCTAGCGCCTTAGGGGGAAGTGAGCTTTGATATTCACTCATTATGGCGTAGGGGGAAATAGAGCCTTCCCCCTAACGCCTTCTTTGTAGTTGCGATTTATTCCGGTATTAATAACATAGAAGTGTTATTAGAATTTCTGCAAATTATGCAAATTTATGCAAAATTTTCAAATTTTGAGATTTGTCATAGGGATGTCTCTAAGAAGATTTTGTTATAGACACAGCCCGTTAGTCCAACTCCCATTAAAAACACGGATATTAAAACCTCCCTAACGCTATATTAGCGAAATATAAATTATATATATATATATATATATTAGATATATATATATAATATATATATATATATAAATGAATTTGATTTAGATTTCAATATAAACCCGAATTTAAAACAAGAGAGATGGCTTTGAACAAGAGGAGGATTGGAGTCCAATCCCAATTACACCAGTAGATAATGGAAAAATTAACTGCAATAAGGACGAATGTGCAGAAATATAATAACCCAAATATAGTAATCCATGACCCGTACAAAAGATATCAGACATGGATTTGGTTGTGGGTTTTTCGAATTTCACCCGACTTAGATTAGCCTAATAATAATAGGCTTTTATATAGCACGTATCATGTAAACAACTCCACTTGCTCGTTTGCCGATAATTATTGCCCTATTTCACCCTAATTAGATTTAGATAATAATAATAGGCTTTTATATAGCACTTATCACTTGTTAAACACCCTCCAATGCTGTTGCCGTAAATCATGCGCTGTCAGGGAATCGTCCCACATTCATTTTGCTTCATCAGGTGGCCTGCTAGACAAGCACAATCCTATGAGCACTTGTAAGGTTCCCCATAAATGGATCTATCTCACAAAAGACGTGTTTGAGAAATCGCAATTGAAAATCTTCTCTTCGTAATACGCTCGAAACAGACCGATTGCGTCATTATTACCAGGCAAAAGGAAATATCATCAGAAAACACTTCAGAGTTTTTCATTCAGTGAAAAATAAATGTGGTTAATCTAGTCACACTGTTGGATATGAAGTAAACTTAAGTCAGTATGTGACGAAAGATTTTTTTGTTTTTCCAAACGATGTCTGAGAATTTGATTAATGCATATAGATCAAAATTTGCGAATTAACCGGAATAATTATTAATTAGTAGAGTCCAAAGTCTGAAACTCTGTAATAATGAAGAGTTTTCAACGCCAATTAACAATACCGGAATTTCTCCAAAAGTCCAAAATCTGAGATAGAACAGTATGTGATGAAGCCGACGTTTTGATCTTACCATGTTGTTAGGATATGTAGGACCTATACTTGTACAGACATGCAAAATTGATTTTTGATGATTTTTCTTATTTTCGTATAGCAAATCACTGATATTGCCTTTAAGTTATTTACCCAAGGAAACAAACCACCCGACGATATTGGGCCGAATTCTCAATTTACAATGGTCTTAGGATCATGAGTCTACAATCTATCTGTGCGCCAACTTGTCTCTTTAATCCAAAGAGCTGGAGTGAAGGGTAATGAGTATAATAGCAGGGGACTGTAGTGACCGAGTGTGCGCTTCGGATAAAATTGTGAATTTGCCCACCCAAGTACTTTAGCCTTGATAATCCATAAATTGATGGACCACTACCAATCCCCTTAATGGACCCAGGTTGAGTTTCAAGGTACTCCCAGGAGTCAAAATTAAAATGTTCCGATATATTGAAAGTACACCATGATGTTTTGTCTGGTTAAGGGAGTCCAAAAGGTATAGTTTACACTATCTATGGGTGTAGTTCGGAGTTATGGGTTAAAAAACTGTAAAAATGGTGAAAATTCAATTTTAGTGTGTACATTGGTCAAAATTAAAGGTTGTTTGATTCAGGTAATATGTGTGCAAATGTTTCCTAGCTCTAGGATTGGGGGGAAGAATAGTTGCACTTATCGTTTTTATTTTGCTTAGGTTTCACGTTATCCAACAGAATTTGTCACAGGTCAATAGAATCCAATAGCTGCCAATGCTGTTGATTGTATCGACCATTTTGGTTAAAACCAAGCACTTAAGATAGTCAAAACCATTCAATATTTCATTCTATGAGCTGAACCAACAACTTAACCACGTTTTACGAAATTGGAGTACTTTTAATTTTGACCCCTGTACAAACCAAAATGACCTTTTCACCATTTTAACAGTTTTACCCCCTAAATTTCCAAAACTATAACCACAGGTAGTACCAAAACTAGACTTTTTGGAATCATTGTAACCAGAAAACATCTAGGTGTGCTTTTCAACACATCGAACATTTTAATTTTTTTACCCCTGTCCGTGAGTGAACGGAGCGATAACTGAAACTGAAGCGATCACGAAGAAGTGAAACACTATTGACAAGACACGCAACCAAACGTCAATCTGAACTTAAGGAATCCACCGAGTCGCAATTTTGTATTTTAAACATTTTAATAACTCAAATTCCCGATACCTATCAAATCCTATAGCCCTTGTAGTTACTGGATTTCTAAGGAATCTTCAAATGAATGAATATTTCATCACGTATAAATTTCCGTATATTTTATTTTTTCTTCGATTTTTTTTAAATAATAAACTCAATATTAATCCCGTATAAGTTTGCGTGTACTTTTTTTCCTCAAAAACTCCCCGTGGAGGTACGCCGCAAATCAGTAATTTTACCACATATTTTCCTCATAACTCTTCAAACTCCCCATTTAAAGTTCTCGCCATCCTTTAGATGTAGTTTGCAGCATTTCTTGTAGCTTAGGCATTGTTGATTTCTATATATTCAAAACGTCACTATTCATCCCATAATTTCGTATATTTTAATTGTTTTCTATCAAAACTCTGTGCGGGTAACCCGTAGTATCCATACCCCCCCCCACCGTCACAACATCCCGTATTCGTATTTTATCTAGTAGTTGCAGCATATCCTAGGGCTTAGTTATTTAAGTTGCCTATTTTTAAATATTAAAACGTCAATATTTCCTCCCGTAATTATTTTCCGTGTATTTTATTTTGTTTTCTTCAAAATCTATGTGGGTAACCTGTAGTATCCATACATATGACAATCAAAGAAAATAAACATGATGTGTCTGGCCGTTACTTTCTTTCCCCACACCGTTTGCACTATAAGCATGATAAGGGAAGCCTGGTTTTTACGACAAAGCGAAAAATAACTGCCCTGTTACTGACCATTCTTTTTTCCCCACACCGTTTGCACTATAGAGCCGTTATTTGCGTACCGCAATTAAGCGTCTTACGCGTAAAATTTGTTCTTTTTTTTGATTGGGGGCGTGCCACGCGTAACCATCCGTAGGGTAAACGACATGCATACGCGCCGCTAGTAACGCGTACAAACAAATGGGAATTCCTCGAAACTGAGACATTTTCGTTGATTTTTCACCATTCTGAACGGATTTATCGTCCACATATAGTTTAGAACCCGTATGGTATCCTTATGCACCTTTCATGCGAATTTAGCGCAATATGGATCGAAAAGGAAGGCCTTTGCGAACATACATACACACATACATCAAATTAGCCAAGCATATTATAGTAGGATTTGCACACTCACATGTGATCTGTACTTTTACGTCCCCAGTATAAGAGTCAACAGTTTTTTTGTTGAATAAAAACACGTGTAGTGAGTACATAATAGAAATCATGATATTAGATATCAGTTTTTAAAAATCACAGCGAGATATATGGGTTCCCGGTGCGTGAGCTCATCACTCAGTTCCGTTGCAAGCATAATCTTTGTCATACTCGGTCTGCCGCCATTTGAGGTACTCTTTCTTGCAGAGCAGCTGGCGCAGTGATACTGTGAATTGGTTTTTCTGGAATGTTTTCAGTAAACCAAAAACTAAGACATCACAATTACATGAATAACAAATCTATCTGAGCATTTGCATCGTAGTAGCACCATTCACTCTAAACAAAACGAGGTCAAAACCAAAATAGTCCTTGCGCTTTGCTGAATTCGTTCATACATGTATCTATAAGGAGCATCATGGATGAAATCTCTTCTCTTGATGCACAAGCGAAACGGTTCTGGTCTTCTTCCAAGTGAGTCAAGTCAGTGGGATAACCCAGTGTTCAGATGTCGTGAATATAATCACTAGGCGGACCATAAGATGGTACCGTGGGTCGCATCCATACCAACCATTCAAAGTCATCGTCAACATCGGGAAATGGACGGTCGTTTTTACACTAGGAAAAGTTGTACTGACGTGCCAGCGCTATCGAGTCAGATAAAAGTTGCTGGCTTTTTTTTTTTTTGTCTTTTTTTTTTTTTCTCTTTTTTTGGCGATGCAAAAATTGCGAGATGAAAGAAATGCCGATGCCCATGGTAAAAACTGAGCGGGGATCTGCGTCCAAACAAATCCTGTAGCTTGCAAATTCTCAGGTGTTGCAAATGCATACTTGCTGTTTAACAGCAATGTCATTCGTCAGATAATTCCATTTTCTGAATGATTCTATTGTAACATGTGCATTGGAAAGGTTGCTACTTACGTCAAGTGTTTCTAGGCCAGATTTGTCTGTATTGGCATATAACAATTTGGGACCACTGCTATTTGATTGTGGCAAAGATTTAAATAACGATAACCAGGAAAGGGCTGTTATTAATTGATGTTAGTGAGTTGCCTTCTAAGTGCAGTTCCACAAGATTTTCAAGCATTGGCAAGACTTCATTCTCAATGCTCTGAATGTTGTTTCTGCTACGATCAGAGTTGTAAGGGTTTGCTTTAAATGAAAGACTTTGTTGATTGAATAAGTTTTGTTTTCTGCCGAACTTCAAAGATGTGTGATTTGGCAATTTTATTCCATTTTGGTTGAAATACCAAGAAGGGATAGAGCCAGAGAATCAATGCAAGCTCAAATAAGATAGGACAATTGTGAATGAGACAAGGGTGAAGTAATCCCTTCTATGTTTTTGCTGATACAGTATGCAGCATAGATTTAATTTGAAACAACTGCACAATATTAAAAGGGGGGCTTAATTACTAACCTTTCCACATTATTAACCATACAGCATTTGAAGTGAGACAAGTGCGGTGCTAAAAAACCTGAAATAACTTTCCTAGTCAGCTTCTCCATTTCCATCAGACAAGTACTCTGAGTTTGGGAAAGTGAGTAATCCAGTCCGTGTTTTTAACATATATCTACTCCTCTAATTTTAGATGGCTTAAAGAATGGAAGAGAGTTAAATGTATTGGGTTGGAAAGGGCTTTCATCCAGTCCATCAAACTGAGATCAAGTTTTTGTAAGTGGTACAGATTGAAGGGCAAGGAAGGTAATAGCAAGAGAATTGTGGTTTAACATCAATTCGAGTAAAAGTGCAATCCATGGAGGCTTCATTAGACGGTGAAGCTATTCTGGTTTGTGTTGTAAATCCAAGCGTGAATAGATGCGGTGTGACACATGAAGGTTGTTTATTGCGAATTTGTTTCAAATCAAACAATGTTATTCTGAGCGTGTGAGAGCGGCATTCCACCTTACAGGTCTTTGCAAACCTAGTTCAATCTAAAAAATCTGGTCCCCTGTACCTTCCATGGACCGATGAACTCAAATGTTGAAGATTGGAAGGAAAGAATTCCAGAGCGGCAAATACTACAATAGGGAAAAACTAGTGTTTGTAAGTTGGGCGAATCATTTCATTCCTTTTTAAACATTAATATCAAATCACTCCCCTTCACGTCCAGTTTTCCCAGAGCTGACAAGGTGTGTATTGTAAAAACCAGCCAAGTAATTGGGAAAGTACATTTTTTATACTGGCATTGAGAACATTTCCATATAAAAAGAGACTTGTCAAATTAAGGTTTTCAATGTGTTTTGCACGCCGTAATGAATTTAGATTGATTGGTTGTCATAAACACAGTCTTGCAGTGAATGAAGATGCACAAATGCTTGGGTAATTGGTGGTGCTAGCGTGAAAAGGTTTTTGTCCATATCGAGCCGAACAAGATTTTTTAAAATCCCAAAAGAGATATTGCGTGGAACATAGGTTTAGTGTATTATTCGAAATTCAATTATTTGAAGGTCATAAGTCGCAGCAAAAATTGCAGAAGGCAATATTGTTGATATTCTGTTTGAAGCCTCAGTCTAGTTTTATCAATGCCACCGGATCATTTTCAAATGTGACCCATTGATTTGTGGTCAGTGTCAGTGTTTACTCAAATCCCAACTGCAGTGTCAACTTCTGATCCAGTGGAGGGATAATCAATCAGACTTCTTCTGCTGCAGTCCATCTTAGTGCCATTTTGTAAGTCTTGCAGGATAGGATGCCCAGGTGGGTACTCATACTTCAAAAGAGAACTTGTAAGGATTTTTGGATGAGACAAACCATTAGATGGCAACCAGATGTAGTGTGACTACATGTGACTTGATGTTGCCCTGGTGACCAAAAATGAAAGAAGTACTACCAGCTGTGATGTTTAAAAAAAACAAGTGGATCACTAAGACATTAAGATGCAATCACTTGACTGAGTTCATTGTCATCTGTGATTTTGGTTATGTTTGTTTTGTTTGTTTAATATTTTGGTTGGGAGAACGAATACTGGGCTTTTTGGATTGGTAGTAATATAGTTAAGGATTGGAAACTGATAACAGGATGCTGACATGTAATACACACACTAGCTCTTTTGAGATCTGGGCTGACAGATAATACCACCATAAATTCAGGTTACGGTTGCATAACAGAACACAATGTATATTCCCTTGAAAAACAATGCAACTAATAAGGATTTATAGATTGGTTGACTGCCCAGGATTTGCTTGTCTCTGCTTATTTCAGGATTAGCGCAGCGAGTCTTCCCTCGCTTCACACCACTGTGGTCTCAGGCTCGACCCTCAGTCGGGCCTACGATTTCATGTGCGTTTGGTTTCCAGTCCATACTCGGCCTCGCAGGTTTTCTCTGGGTATTCCTGGTTTCCTCCTGCTTCTTAAACTGGACTTTCTTCCCTAATGTGTATATGATAATAAAATTGAATTGAAATAAAGTATCTTTGTGACACTACAATGACACGATGTGTCGTTACATACTAATACCGCCTCCTCCTCCTCAGCTTATTTCATTAGCTGCAGTTTACAAAGGTATGTTGTACAACATTCAACCTTGGATTACGGCATTAACTGTCAACCTATATAGATAGGCAATTCCACAGAAACAGAAGGACATACACAGTTCTGGTTTTGGACTTTCAAAATGGCAGGATTTTATTACAATGGCAAATATACTCCATAATTCTATGCATGCTACTAGTTCACACAATTTCAGGTCTTTTTTTATCAACAAAACAATTTTTGGTAATGAATCTTGCATATTAATGAGCTTGGTAACGTAAGGACGCTATGGGACCAATACCTGAATACTGAAGCTGATACAGTTTACTATTATAGTCCCCAACAAAACATGCTGCTTTTGGGGCAGACACTGTGCAGTTACCAGATGACATTGGATCAGTATTGTAGCTTCATATTTGACAAGGAAAAGAACTTTGTCATAAACAATGAGATCTAGTTGCTATACTGACCTTGGGCTTGACACATTACTTTTACTGTGACATGTTTGGTGGGTTTCTGTTTCACTACATTAAGTTTTCCAGGTAACTTAAGCTTTTCTATTTTCAGTTTCATATCTGTTGTAAGCAAAACCTAGTCAGTGTCAAATTTCTGTCCATGCCTTTCTTTGCAATATTGGGTTCTGCCTGGCGCAATGCCAACTGTTATAAATAATTGAATCAAAAAACTAGAGGAAAATTGTGCTCACAAAGCATGAACTTGGCCATGTTGTCCCCTTTTTGGACCCTTGAATGACTTTGTATTGTATTCAAAGTCTGTGAGCACCCCATATGCCTTATGACCTGGCAAATTACTGTGATCAAGTGGCATTGGTAACTCCTCAAAACTTATGCAGAAGGAGCAAAAAGGAAGGCTAGAGTGACTGGTCTATATTGACCCCCTGTGTGACCTATGACCCCAATCTGTGAACACCCTGTATGAGACTTGGGTCAAGGGTTCTTTTGACAAAGTCTGGTTAAGATCAAGCCAACTGTATAATATTAGAAGCAATTTGAAATAATTTGGAGTTAGAGATTCCCCCGTTTTGACCCCTGAATGACTTTGTATTCAAAATCTGTTAGTACTGTTTTTGCCTTACCTTGGGACCTGGCAAATACTGTCACCGAGTGACATTGGTAGTACCTTAAAACTTAGGCAGAAACAGCAAAATGGAGGATTAGAGCGACTGAGCTGTAATGACCCCTGCAAGATCTTTGACCGCAATCCGTGAACACCATATAGATTTTGGTCAGGGTTTTTCTGACAAGGTCTGGTTAACATCAAGCCAACCATGTAATACTACAAGAATTGTGAATTATTCAGAGGCATTAGACTGCCCCTTTTTGATCCCTGAAAAATCTGTGAACACCCCATATGACCAAGTACCTTCTTCTTCTTATCGTGTCCAAACACTGTGGTTCTCAAATATGATCCAGCCAGAGATGAATACAACGTCTGGCTGCTTCACTGATAAGTACCTGATAATGACTGTGATCGAATGGAATAGATGGGAGAAGGAAAAAAGGGTTAGAGATAGTATGACCTCTATTGACCCTACGTAACCCTAGGTCAAACTGTAAACACCCTATGGAGCTTGAGTCAGGGTTTCTTTTGGTCATCTCTTGCTGCAATCAGGTCAAGCATTTGGCACTAGTAGCATTTTGAAGCCAACCGGAAGTGCGTCGGGAAGAAGAGGTCACACAAATACAAGACCTAGCCGTGCTATGCACACACAGCCAATTAATAAAGATAAATTTGTCTGTTATTAGCCTTGTCACCTATGTAGAAGATATCAGAATCCAGATCAATTTTAAGGAGGGAAAAAAAATGTTCCAAAAAAGGAAATTCAGGGACAAGCATAAGACACTCAACTCAACTGTAGCACATTTCATGGCCCTTTGCTAGGCAATTTCCGAGCCTTGCAGACCAAGGATCTTTTTAGCAAATATTGGGGTAAATTTTCATTGAAAAACAGTCTAGAGGCGAGACACTGTCTAGAAAATCTAGGGCAGGTTCCGGCCCGAATTGCCTATGTCTCGCCAAGCTGTTAGTAGTGGTTCAGCTTCAAGTGAAAAAAACAATTGAAATCTGATGAAGCTTGGTGTTAGGGTTTTTTTTGCCATCTCTTGCTGCAATCGGACCAAGCCCTTGGCATATTAGCATTTTGAAGCCAAACGGAAGTGCGTAGGAAGAAGAGGTCGCACACAAAATACCAAAGCTAGCCGTTGCTGTAAACACACAGCTAAGTACTAACGATAAATTTTTGAGTGCCGCATCTCCTCTGTAGAAGATATCAGGAATCCAGATCAATCAATTTAAGTGAGGGAAAAAGGTTCAAGGTGGAAAATGTAGAATTCAAATCCTAGACAAAATTATGTTGTTTAGAACGGCTTAATGTTTAGCAAAGTGAAAATTAAATGAAGCAGGCTTGTGTCCATCATGTACACACTTTTCCATCAATTATATTGCAACCCCTTGCTCAATTTACAGCTTTAGTCCATATGACATCAAGTATGTAGACAGAAAGTCAGAAAGTGCAATAAAACAATAGGTTGCAGGAAGCCCATTTATTTCATTGTTTCTTTTCACTAAAAAAAAAACCTTGGAAGCATTTGTATTAAGTTGCCATTGAAAATTTCCAGCTGGGATTTACATTGTGTGCCAGGTGGTGTATTGATGGGGATGTGTGTGAATTTCATGTGGATGACTGAATTTTTATTACCTCTGTTTTACATATTATTTTGAAGTGATATTTGGTTCTTTCCAGATTCGATTATTGATGATAATCCGGGATAATTTTACAAAAGCTAGGACTCAGTGCCACCAACATGTTCTAGCCACACCCATTGATAAACTCAACCTCAATGTGGACAAAGGACTACTCTAAAACACAGGTAAAAAAATAATATAGGGAAGCCATGAGATCCCAACTCCCACTTGTAGCATTTCACGGGCCGGTTGAGAGGCAATTTCCTGGCCTGTGCACACCAAGGATTTTGCAGTAACTATCTGTGGTGTCATGCAGCCAGCACAATTATGTGGGCAGACCAGACAACAGATTACATTTAATTGAAAAACTATAGAGGCGAGCTATGTCTAGAAATCTATGGACGGTTCTGCCAGATAGCCTATGTTTTTGCTAGCTGTTAGCAATTGGTTCAGCTTCACTACTAAAACAATTATTAAAGGCTGAAGGCGAATCTAGGCTTAGAAGTAGCCCAGAGTCTGGGAAGTTAAGAAAGGCAGTTGAAAAAATATTAGTGAAAGTTGTCATGAAAAAATTAATTTAACTGCGGTAAGCAGTCAAATTATATCAATTTTGGTTTTTGTGAAATTGATCTTGATGTTACATTCTGTCTCGCCAAAAAAAAAAAAACTAGCCAATTTACTGACATTAAAAGTTGGCAAAGCAACAAGTCATGTTGTCACCCAAATGTTTTCCAGAATTGTTGATTTTTGTCAAATAAGTCCCTGGATAGTAATATTATCCAATCATTGAAAAATTGTAAGGCCTACAATCATCATGTACGTGAGTGTAACAAAGTCGTATCTAAATTTTCATGATAATACAGGAGAATCATTTTTTGTTCTTTTTTCCCCGTCCCTACCTCTCCCTCCACTATTTTCCCCCTTCTCCTCCTACAGCTCCTCTTCCAACCTCTTTCATTTCCTCCTGTTCCTTTCATTCAGGGTGAGTTTAAGATGAAAATAATTACAGCCACGTGAAAAAGGTATTTTTTTAAATACATTAGCATAGTTTTATTTCCCCACTTAAAAGGTGTAAAAGAGATTTTGAGGCATCCAATATTATGTTCATAATAGTAATTTTTATAGATTAGACACTCAATAGATTTTGACTTGTATTGGCTACAGAAATTGTCTTAAAAAAGGGGGAAACATGATTGTATGGTTATATTTCAGATAAAACTTGGCTGAATTATATTGCTCTATCAGAAATTAGAATTTCACAATTTTTGTACCCAAAGAAAACATTTTCAGCTTAATCCTTTCAGATGGGGGATATTTTTGATGGAAGGTTTTACATCAGGGCAAAGTACTTTGTCAATTCTTTAGGACACCTGATCGTGAAATCTTTTGCACCTTAAGTTGACTAATGTAAAGGCTGACTGAGAGATTTCCCAATGAGGGCGACTCAATTTTCAAACAAATCATGTTTTTGCAGTACATAATGCTTGTCCATATACTAATCAAGTGTGAAATAACTAAGCTCAAATCAAAGTCCTTCATATAGAAAATCACAAACTTGTTATAAAATCACGGATCCGGAATTTTTTAAATACACGGTATCCTATGGCAAAAAAATACTGTGCATATCCTACTGTGCATAATGTTTAATGACATGAAAACGGAAAAATCCGATTCAATCTCTACACTTTGGAATTGACATATAGGTGACTATCTTAGTTCTTGATGGCTATTTTTAATTCTACTCCAAAATAATTATATTTTGAAATCGGTGAGTCAGCCTTTAGAAGTAAAAGCTATTTAAAGTGGCAAAGTTGTATCTGCCCCTAAATTAACTTCACCTCTTATCCCCCCTTATGCAATAAAGATGGCGTCATAACTGAACAGCCGGGCGGGGGGTGGTGGGTAAAGTCACACTGCAAACTTTGCGTGTACGGTTGTTTTTAAGTTTGTTTTGTACTGTATCTTTCTACGCCATCATCATATTAATACGTCTAGCTGATATTGTGAACTTTATTGACCTTGTCTTCACATCGATACTCACTAAATCATCATAATTTTACTCTCGTCTGTAACAGTTCTCTCCACCATAATGAACCCAGAGCATCAACCGGGCGTTTTTTCAGCACTCTGCATCCCTCTTCTGGCTTACTTTTAAATTGTAATGGTCCATCTGTGTATGATCACTGAAATAGACACTTCATAATCCGTATCTATTCATAGAAGATATCTATTCACAAGGCTGTTGTCACAGCTGATTGCATCTTCAGTAAAATGTTTTTTGTACGGATCCTCTCCGTATCGTCTCACTATTCCGTAACAATGACGGGGTATAATGGTCATACTCTACCTTGCCATTATATCATATGTTACCATGGCCAAGCGTAGGCCTGCAATTTAACTATCCAATTTTAGTAATAACGAATGGGGAAACTCATGATTCCTGGTGATTCGCAGTGCCTCTTAGTCCGACCCTTTTGACCTCAGTTTGTGACTGTTAGTCCAGCTCAGCTCTGAAAACTTTTCTGAAACACTAACTATCTACTTTAACGACCATCAGGAATTCGTTAAAGAACACAGTCATCTGAAAGTATATTTCCCATGAACCAAAAACTTTACTTCAAGCACGCCACAATAAAAATGCTCTGCGGAAGAAAGCATTTTTCCCAAGAATGGAACCGCTGAGGGGATAAACAACTGTTTTCGTCAGGAGGCCTGTTAAGAGACCGTGTCATTTTCTTAATAAAAAGAACCGAAAAGATAGGACAAAAATCTCAGTTCATCATGAAAACCAAAATACCGTCCAGACTTCTGGGTATACTCTAAAAATATTACCCAGGGTACGTTCGGAAAGCATGCAGTGTCCAGTTCCAACCTTTTCCCAGGAAGTCGGCAACATTTATGTTCCAACAAATATTCCAACCAATAACATTAGATTCTTGCCCACTAAGTGGTTTCCTCCGTTGCTGTTCCCAATTCTGTCAAACTAGTTTATGATATTTCTCCAAACCTAACCTATCAAGTGTATTCTGAACAAAAAAAGCCACTTCGATGCCTGGTAATGAGGGTCTTCATATGGTCTCCTGAAAACCTTCCTTCAACTCATCATTTTATGGCACCTTGTTTACATAAAATGCCCTATGTGAGGCCAAACCCTCCAAAATCCTGGTCTGAGTCCAGGTCGTTCTGATTTATAAAAAGGGGGATACTGATAAACCAAGAGAACTTCCAGGATGATCTCCCCTGACGTCCTGCGTGAGCAAACTATTTCACCAGGTCCTCGGCGGACGGACGGGGGAATATCTGACAAAAAACCGGGTTTATTATCCAAATATTCAAAAGGCATTCCTCAAAGGAATAAACTGGTTGTCATAGAGCATAATTCAACTCCTTTCAGGATGCCATATCATTTTCAAAATCCAAGAAAAAGACTTTAACATGTTTTAC
The DNA here is from genome assembly GCA_023653785.1 of Ophioderma brevispina. NCBI lineage: Eukaryota > Metazoa > Echinodermata > Ophiuroidea > Amphilepidida > Ophiodermatidae > Ophioderma > Ophioderma brevispina. The sequence goes on from JAMKCH010020172.1 coordinate 13,563, forward strand.
TTTTTGATTTAGGCCGCCGCTTTTTTGACAGTGTCATCATTCCTTATATCTCATTCTATGTCACCGTTTTAAATGTACCGGCTAATGTCATTCCCGTTATTTGAAAGACTCTAATTCCCGTGTCTTAAATGGCTCAGTCCCGTGGTCCAGGGTGACATCTCGAGATTCCGATTTTAAAAGGGGGACTTTCAAAGGTGCCCACTGTCACCCCTTATATTCTTGATGTGCTTTAACCCCATCACTCGAATAATACCTCGGATATACTTACAGTGCACGGCTTTACCTAGAGGGGAATAAATTATCAGTGCTCGGACCCTAAAACATATGCTATGATTTTAACCTTATACTAGTAATAAGTTCAACATCAGAAAATCATAAATGAGCTCCAGGTCAAAACTCAAAGTATTGGTCTCACATTGAAACGCAGTTAAATGCCGCTCACCTTTCTTTGTGTAGTGGGTCCCGAAGTGGTTGTCGAATTATAATATAGGGGGGTTATTCGGATTATTCCCGTTAAAGAGGAACCCCCAACGTTTTTTTGGGATCTCTTATTACTCATTCTGGTAGCCAATTGATATTTATGATATTATTTACTCTAAGTTTGAATCAAGTTCTTGTTAACATTGATCACTCTCCTGCCGTAATGAGTTAACTCGCAAATGTACGGTAGATACTGTTTGCCATCCAGGCGTTTTTGTCTTACGGTCCCGAGCTTACTAGACCAATTTGAATTCTCTTCTAGCTAGGAAACTGTGATCAATTATTAAGAAATGGTTGGGAATTCCCTAACTTGGTGCTAATATAGCACTTGTCCATATGAAAATGTCTTGCATTTATCATGCTTCTCATTGTTTTAGGCGTATAGTAGAACCCGGTGTTGTGGTGGGCTACTCAACTACCACCAAGGCACTGGATTAAAACTCCAAAGAGAATCGCTTGGAGTAGGAAAGCTTCAACAATTGGGTGCTTGCGGATCATGTCCACTGCAAATCTTAAGGATCCGACCAACCAACTGTCTGGAAAAATAACAAAACCACAGATAAAAGAAACCTAAAAGAAAGATGTCTTGTGACTATTGGAAGTCGGTAGTAGAGCCCTCCTTACCAACCGGGTGACACACAGCAAATTTCTTCTTGAAACTGAGATAATCTAACATGGAAATCTCTATATATGGCTCCTGAGGGTGTTTTTAAGTTTGCAATTAACGCTGCATTCGACAGCCTCCCCACATTTGCTAATCTTTAGAAATGGGGGAAACGTTTAAGTAGCAACTGCCTCCTCTCGGTTTCCAAAAAGTTATCTCTGCACATTCTCAATAACTGTAACCAGATGCTTGAGAAACCGATACCTTTGGCGGCATAATAACATCATCCGCATTTTGATCTCTGCTTTGAAGAAGCAAAATTTTTAAGACAAAGTGTCCTTGATCACTGGCTGATGAGAAGGGTACCCTCATTGGAGGGGGGACAGTTTTCCTCCTGATAAAATCATATCCTTCCGACTACTCACAAACCAGAATATTTTTTTACTTTCCCCGCTCAAAAAAAGTACTTTTTATGTGAGTCTTAGCAGTACCATTTGATACAAATGTTGATGAAGCTAACAAACTTAAGACCGACATCATATGCTGCCCCTAGTTGGAGATATCCTCGGACAGCTGGTTATAAGTGTACCCACCCTGGTCGGCCCTTTGAACTAGGATCAAGGTGTCTTTTACAAAAACTAATAAGACGCGTCTAAGCAGGTCTCCTCCGTACCTTAAAGTCCACTTTCAATATCACAGCTCTCAAAACAGTTATCGCAAAAAAGCCTTGGCTTCTCTCTTCTTTTTCAATTTCCAAGCAAGACACGAGCGTGATGGAACGTTACTACCCCTATTTAGGCCTATTGGCATTTGGCAGCATGCCTGTCGTGATTGGTTCCTCGGCTTTGGCCTATTTTAAAAAGTATATAATTTTTTACGTGTATAATTTTTTATTCTAAATTTTATAACTTGTACTGTATTACACCCTGCCTGGTGGTCAGTATATGCCCCAGTTGTCTTGTTTAGATGTTTCACTTTCTTATTATTTTTAATAATGTATAAATATTGACTGAATAAAGATGATTTAATATATTAGACTGTTCCTACTTGAATGTAAATACAAATTGTCACATAATTACCTACCTATTTGGCAAAAAATTCATTCCGACTCTTTTTGATGCACTCCATGCGGAATGTTTTTGGTCTCGAAGATCACATACAGGGAGATTACAAATGTGCATTTTTTCTTGCTATAAGTCAATGTTACAAACAAATTTTAAGTAATTAAACATAAAGCAGACTCCTGCAATTGTTAAAGCGTATTGGCACATTTAATGGAAGAGCGCCCCCAATTTTCCAAATTTGATCAATTTTTTTGACAGTTCGTTGTAATTGTTCTAGGGAACAAAGGACCTGCGAACGAGAATGCTAAAATGCGTATTTATTCATAAATAAGCGATTTCTGTAATTATGAATTGGGATCCAGATTGGACTTAACGGCAAGGCAGAGCTGGAACTCTACGTTTATGCATCCGTCCATGATGAAAATAGTGCTTACCACCTCGAGAAAATACCTCTAACTTGACTTGCCTTACCAATAAAACAACTAATGGATGAGCATAGTACACGTACATGGCGCTATTTTCCCGGTATTTCCATTGAATGCCGTGTTTAAGCACCCGTTGAATTAATATCAGGGATCCCGATAATAAGTAAGTCTAATTAACAAAATTCCTTCGTTTGGTGACACATAGAAGCTTTTCGAGCTTAACCATTCACAGATATAGTTTACTCAAAAAAATCATCAAAATTTTTTGAAAATTGGGTGCGCTCTTCAAAAAAATGTTGCTAATATTGCTTTAAAAACCAAACATTCTCTGCAGCCATTTTTAAACTAAATATTAAACAACAATATTTTGGGTTGTCGGAGGGCAACCGGTAAATATAAGTCCCATTCGTTCCTGTACAAATGGGCAAGATGAAAACGTAATTTTTTCTCCTCATGGAACTTTCAGACTTAAAGCTAACATTCTGCTTGAAGATCATCATATCTCTCCTACTGATATCATGAAATTGGGTAGTTATCCCCAAAATTTCCGAGCTGCTGGACTGTGAAAGCTACAACAATCTTATTGCCAAAGTGTTGGAACACTTTTATTAGGCCTACTTCACAATTCCCCCCTCTCCCCCTCTCCCCCCTGTACAATGTTGCATCCTAATTTTGTTCGTGCCACCCTACAAGAACCCAACATTGATTGTTGGGGATAGGGAGGGGTGGCATGGGATAGAGAATGCCCCAAGCCTCCCAACCCAAGTTGACATGATTTCCTATATATTTTTTTAAGAGAATGGCGGCAAATAATCGGGCAAAAAGAGCATTCTGTTCCAACACATTTTGGCTAAGATAGTGTCTGCGAAGTGAAAAAAAAATCATCTAATTTTACATTTGTCCTCATACTTCTTAAATTATGACAGCCTAATTACAACGAAATTTCAGGTGCACATAAAATCAACATACCTGGCTTACGTCATTGCATGGGAAATGAAATCAGCGGTCAACTTAGGGAGTGGTCAATAAAAATGTACTCGTATTAGCAGACTGGGCTCAAAGTAGTCCATATTAGACAGGAAAAGGCTCTAAATGAAGGGTGTTAATCCTAAATTGAAATATAAATAGTAAAAAGCTAATAAATAAACTCCACGGATGTTACAGGAGCATTATATTACACGTGATTACTCAATATAAGCAAGATGAACAACTCCAAGACATTCATTGGACGCACCTTTGCATTTGGTACTATATGAATATAGGCATGAATTAAACAGTAGTGGAATTTATGTGGAAAAGATGATGTGTGGATTGATGATGATGATGATGATGATGATGATGATGATGATGATGATGATGAGGATGATTGATGATGATAATGATGGATGATGATGCTGATGATGAGAGATGATGTGATGAGGTGATGTGTGATGATGATGATGCGGCTGATGACGATGATGACGCCGACGGACGACGACGATACCAGTGTGCTTTCCGCGGTACAAAGTGTCTTATTTTGGTTAACAACTTAATATTTATTCATTAGTCGTAAATAGTTACATAAATACAATTTAGTAGAAACGTAAACTAGAAAAAAATGAAAATTTAACATGGTCAATACGTTTCAGATAGGGTTATGCGCTTTAGATGATACATGGGTAAGCTTTTACATTTTAAATGAAAATAACCCGAATTCCAAATGGCAGCACTTGCGTGCGAACGCGAAACTTCCGCTTATAAGGCGAGATCTTTGCATCTACGCCAATTCGCTCTTTGCATATCGTTGATGATGATGGTGTGATGATGATGATACATGATGATGATGATGATGATGATGACGACGACGAAGATATGATGATGATGATGATGATGATGATGATGATGATGATGATGATGATTTAAAGGTCTACAAACACGCAAGATAAATGGGTATGCTTTACCCCCCCCCCCCCACACAGTTACTGAAACAGAGTACCAACCCATTGTTATACGTGAAATTGATCCTTATCAAAATTTGTGAATTTCACCCTTGGACATGACACTGATAATCCACGTAAAATTCTATTTTCAAGAATGAATTATCTCTGAAAATTGTTCTTTAATTAAAAATCAAACGCTACACCACGGCCAAACCGTATGAAAAAGATCTTGACTCCTGTCAGTCCTATTGTTAATATGGTGTATCGTTGGGCATCATCATTGATTTTCGTGTGTAGGATTTGGTTACCGTTCGTCGATTCATTGATTTAAACATATTTTAGGTTTGAACCGAATGAGCAGTATGTAATGAGCGATTTTGCTTAGAGGCAAAGATTCGCCTTGCAAGCAGAGGTTCGCGGTTCGAAATCACGTCCTTCCCTTTCGAATTCGGGTATTTTCATTTGAAATTTAAAATGTAACCTATGTATCAAATAAAGCGCGTAACCTATATGAAAACGTATTAATATGTTAAAAATCTTTTTTTTTTAAGTTAGCGTATCTTCTAAATTTTTTGTTGTTAAATTTAACGTATGAAATAATATTAAGTTGTTAACACAAAATAAGACACTTTGTGCCGCGGAAAACACACTGGCAATTGCATACAAATTGCTGTAAACCCATGAATGTAGCTTCCACCCCCCCACCCCCACGCAATTGAACCGTCTGGCCTAGCTGATTGAAAAGTGACCATTTCCCTTAAGTAAGGCCGGGAGGAAGTGTAATTTGATACTCAGATGAATACATTCCTTATTTGGACCTATATTGTGTACAAGTGTCGTTTCAATATCATTTATGTAATTGAAAATGTACAGGCAAATTAGTTAAGCATGAAATCTCTTTCTAATATAGCAAATTTTAGCCAAAAGTGTTGGAAACTTTATAGGCTACTTCAAAATCCCCCATCGCCCCCTGGCAGTTGACTTCCTGAATTTTTTCTTGCCCCCACAAGAACCCAACATTGATTGGTGGGGACTAGGGAGGGTGCATGGATAGAGAATGCTCCAGCCTCCCAACCCAAGTTGACCATGATTTCCTATATATATTTTAAGAGAAATGCGGCAAATAATCGGGCAAAAAGAGCAGGTCGGGTGTTCCAACACATGTTGGCTAAGATTGTAGCATGCACTGTGGACCCTGGAGGTCGGAGCATTTTTCGGGCGGGTATTCCCTGTAAGGAATCGGTTACAATGCTTTGTCGGGATTAAATACACTATTAAAAACGTAAACCTTTTTTGATATTCCTACAGATTTTATACCTAATATTGATAGCAACCATGCATTTTCAACCCAGATCTCGCCATTTCACTCCGACAAAAAACACCATTGGTTCTCCTGGTTACTGTGGTGTGAATCCTAAGGCGACTTTTATTTGATCACACAACCACATCAAGGCACAAACAGTAAAGTGTCACTCTGTACACGATTTAGACAATAGTTCTCATTACTAGTAAATATTGATTGCCTCTCTTCAATGTTTATGCAGATTTTGAACAAAGATTGGTTGTAATGCCAAAGAGTCTCTACAAGTCTGGCAGAAAAGCTCAATAGTAACTTTCAAAAGTCTGGAAATTGAGGTAGGCACAGTGTCATTTAGGTCATGTATGTTTCAGAGTCATTTAGGTGTCGTGGTGTGTGTGTGTGTATGAGAAAATGTTATTTAGGTTGTTGCTAGACCATAATAGAGAGCTTTGAAATCCATGATGTAGGGTTCTAGCAAACTTGTCTCGCTCGGAACAGCAGATTTTGACACTATTGGAGACGGGCCCCAGTTTTGTACCAGTAAAGTGACGTCATTCCTATCGTCTGTTCTACAAAACTCAAAAATAGGATCATCTTGCACGATGGACACTTAGCAGGGCATACAGGGGGTGCAGTGGGTGCGCGCAACCCCCCAAAAAAATGACAAAGGTCCGCTTTTACCTTAATGACCCGATCACGCTGGACATGAGGAATGACGGGACCTTTGTGCAATGGATGAGCAAAGCGAGATTATGTTACCATATCCCAGAATTATCCATGTGGATTTTGAAATTTATTGATGAAGCCGAGACACTGAGGTGAGAGTGTGTGTGTCAGTATATCTACAATCTCGCCATAATTGTTAGGGACACTTTGCCTCATAAAATCCCTTGATCCCCTGGCCCAGTGTGGTCACTGGAAGCATGCACTTTCAAAGGTAAAGAGGTGGGTCAGTGTCTTTTAGGTCGGTTTGTACCTTAATGATCTGATCAAGCCTGATCACTGAGGTTGAGTGTGGGTCGTTCATCTACAATCCGGCCATAATTGTTGTGACACTTGCCTCATAAACTCCCTGCTCCCCTGGAACCAGTGCTGGTACTGGAGCACACACTTCAAATATCCTATGTAACTGATTGAGACAATGAGGTAAAGGGGGTGTGTCAGTGATCATTTAGGTTGTGTCCATCATGGGCCATTTCTTTGGGAAGTCAACATGTGATCGAACGTTATTTGCTTCCATGAACACCATGTGTTGGACAAACCTAACCACAAATAAGTTCCACTTCGCTAGAGTGGGTTTGTTTCATCATGGAGGCCAATAAAGTTCGGTCACATGAGTGACTTCCCGAAGAAATGGCCCTCATAATGACCTCAAGAAGGTGTGCACTTGTGTCATTTAGAATGTGAGCACGCCTTAATGACCTGATGAAGCCGGGAATTGAGGTCAAAAAGTGGGTGTCAGCTCATCTGAGGTTATAAATCACACCATAGTGATCGAAGGGCGTGACTTGAGTCATTTAGAATGTGAGCACGCCCTTTATGACCTGATGAAGCCAGTGGCATTGAGGTCAAGGTGTGTCAGGTCATTTAGTTTATATCACACCATAGTGATCGAAGGTGTGCACCTTGAGTCATTAGAATGTGAGAATGCCTTATGGACCTGTGAAGCCACGGGCATTGAGGTAAAAAGGGTGTGTCAGCGTCATGTATACACACACCTAGTGATCAGAAGGTGTGCACTTGAGTCATTTAGAATGTGAGCAGCCTTAACCCCCCCCGCCGCTCTGATGAAGCCCCGGGCATGGGAGGTAAAAAGTGTGGGTCAGCGTTCATTTAGTTTATAATCACAAATAGTGATCGAAGGTGTGCCCATTGAGTCATTTAGAAGGGAGCACGCTTAAGGACCTGATGAAGCCAGGGCATTGAGGTCAAAAGTGTGTTGTCA